>JANBXA010000069.1:82260000-82535000 GCA_030556225.1 Cricetiscus sungorus
CAGGGGGGGCTCATGTCTGTCACCCCAGTGTGCAGGGGGCACATGTCTGTTACCTCAGTGTGCAGGGGGCACATGTCTGTTACCCCAGTGTGTGTGGGGGGCTCATGTCTGTTATCCCAGTGTGCAGGGGGCTCATGTCTGTTACCCCAGTGTGTGTGGGGGGCTCATGTCTGTTACCCCAGTGTGCAGGGGGCACATGTCTGTTACCCCAGTGTGTGTGTGGGGGGCCACACATATCTGTTACCCCAATGTGCAGGGGGGTTCATGTCTGTTACCCCAGTGTGCAGGGGGCACATGTCTGTTACCCCAGTGTGTGTGTGTGGGGGGGCCACACATGTCTGTGACCCCAGTGTGCAG
Organism: Cricetiscus sungorus; assembly: GCA_030556225.1. NCBI lineage: Eukaryota > Metazoa > Chordata > Mammalia > Rodentia > Cricetidae > Cricetiscus > Cricetiscus sungorus. The sequence goes on from JANBXA010000069.1 coordinate 82,260,358, forward strand.
GAGACTGAGGCAGAAGGATTGTTCTGGGCTGTCAGGAGGTGTGCTTCAGAGAGGGGGTGGGGAGAAGAAAGCAAGCCTTTGAGTGGAAGCCCAAGGAAAGAAGGGATTGCATAGTCTGTGAGATAAGGAGGAAGCACAAGTGGGAACAGAACCCAAGAGGGAGATGTTGGAAACACCCTCGTGCACGGGGAGTGCTCTTAAAGCCTGTTTTCAGGTTAGGAGAATGCCAGGTAGTCAGTGGGAAGGATGATGAGGGACAGATAAACCAGTGTGACTGTCCCTTCTTGGACACTTCATGCCTGGCCAGGTACAAAGCCCAAGACTCACCTTTCACCAACACCTGGTATTCAGGAGAGGTTTTCTCCTTGTTGTTCAGGGTCACCGTGCATTTGTACCTCCCCGAGTTGAAGGCCCGGGCCTGGGGAATGGGGAGACTCTCTGTGTATTCCCTGGAGGTGACGTTGTGCACCAACACGTCATCCTTGTAGAACAGCACCTGGTGCTGGGGCCTGACTTCCGAGGTGCTGCTGATGTCCACCACGCACTGCAGGGTCAGGTTTTGCCCATTCGGTACCTCCCAGGACGGCAGGCTCTTCATGTAGATGCTGTTAAAGGTGAAAGCTAGAGGCAACGCAGACATTGTTACCATAGAGATAGCATCGTGCAGAGGTGGACACACATGCACATATACATCACAGGTATACACACACACACACACACACACACACACACCACCACACATACACCACACCATACACACACACACACCACATATACATCACAGATATACACATACCACATATACATCACAGATATACATACACACACACACCACATATACATCACAAATACACACACACACACACACACCCCACATATACATCACAGGTATAACACACACACACACACCACATATACATCACAGGTATACACACACACACACACACACACCACATATACATCACAGATATACACACACACACACACCACACATACATCACAGATATACACACATACACACACACACACACACACACCACATATACATCACAGGTATACACACACACACACACCACATATACATCACAGATATACACACACACACACACACACACACCACATATACATCACAAGTATACACACACACACACACACCCCACATATACATCACAGACATATACATCACAGGTATACACACACACACACACACACACACACACACACACACACACACACCACATATACATCACAGGTATACACACACACACACCACATATACATCACAGGTATACACACACACACACACACACACACACACACCACATATACATCACAGGTATACACACACACACACACACACACCACATATACATCACAAGTATACACACACACACACACCACATATACATCACAGACATATACATCACAGGTATACACACACACACACACACACACACCACATATACATCACAGGTATACACACACACACACACACACCACATATACATCACAGGTATACACACACACACACACACACACACCACATATACATCACAGGTATACACACACACACACACACACACACCACATATACATCACAGGTATACACACACACACACACCACATATACATCACAGATATACACACACACACACCACATATACATCACAGGTATACACACACACACACACACACACACGCACGCACACACACACACACACCACCACACAAACACAAAATAAGTCTTCCCCCCAAAAAAAAAATCATAGCAGGGCAGTAGTGGCACATGCTTTTAATCTCTGTGAGTTGGATCTACAGATCGAGTGCCAGGGAAGCCAGGGCTACACAAAGAAATCCTGTCTCAAAATAACAAATAAACAATAAAGAATCCATACGTTCTTTTGACAGATGTACAGGAGAGTGGCCAGAAAGCATGACACATAATGTGGTATCCAATAGTTGCTTAATAAACAGTGACTGTCCATCCTAAAGTCAGACATGCCCAGGAATGTTCCACCCTCTCCCAGACCTCATGGGACCAGCATAGTTCTAGCTGTTCTTTCTTTCTCCCCCCCCCATTCCTTTTACTCCCCTCTTTACCTCTCTTTATTCCCTCCCCCTTTTCTTCCCCCTCTTCCTTCCTTTCTCTCTCTTTCTCTCTCCCTCTTTTCTCATTTAAAATGTTTTCACTAGTAACTATTTTCAAGACACTGTGGAAAAATACAGAGCACATTACACAAAACTAAGATCCAGAACTGGTCAGATGTGGGGGCTAACATCTGTAAATCCCAGCATTTGGAAGACTGGACAGGAGGACGGCTATGAGTTCAAGGCCAGCCCAGAAGTGAGACTGTCTCAAGTGAGACGACATCTCAAGTAAAATAAATAAATAAATGTGTGTGTGTGTGTGTGTGTGTGTGTGTGTGTGTGAGAGAGAGAGAGAGAGAGAGAGAGAGAGAGAGAGAGAGAGAGAGAGAGAGAGAGAGAGAGAGAGAGAGCAGTAGGACTATAGCAAATTCAAGGCCAGCCTAGGTTACATAGCTGTGAGGAACCCCAGAGCAAAGTTAGCATCTTAACAGCCATCTTTCCGACTACTCTCTTAGATACTAACATACTGGTAATTTTCTGTTCCCCTATGACTGTTCTCCTGTTAAGCATATGATGCAGCCTGAGCCTGAAAGAGTCCCAGCTGCAGGCTTATTGTATAGCAACTTATCTTACAGCAGATCACCTGCATCCAGCTTGGAACGACGTTCTGCCTCCCTCACATCCTCCCTTTGGCCCATCCTCTCATTTCTCCACTACTTAAACCCTGTGGTTATATTTGTTAAAGACTTGATCAGAGTACTGTCTTATCTCCATCTCCCGCATCTCTTGTCCCCTCATTCTCCCTCCCTCAATCAGGGTCCCAGACCCCAAGGGCCAGGGCTCATAGTGAGTGTCAGCCAAGCCAAGGAAATTCCAAACTCTCAATAAATAAATAGACTGATAAACAAGCAAATGTGTTGAGGGAGTGCCGGGGATGCACCTCAGGGGTGGGGCACCTGCCTGGCAGGTGCATGACCTGGGCTTGATCCCTACCACCACAGCAAAAGTGTGTATGGAGTCTGGAGTTATGTATAGCTCAGAGACAGCGTCTGTAGGCATGGGTTCAGAAAGCACATTAGGGAAAAGACAAGCTTTAAAAAAAATAGTCATTACCCAAAATAGACGTCTACCAGTAAAACCCCTTAAGCTGTGGCCTGCTGGTGTTTGCCCTTTAGAGGGTTCAGAGGTGCCACCAGATGAGGGAAATGTGAAACCACTTCTCTCTCTCTCTCTCTCTCTCTCTCTCTCTCTCTCTCAAGTTGGAGTTTCTGTTTGGTGTGTGTGTGTGTGTGTGTGTGTGTGTGTGTGTGTGTGTGTGTGTGTTTCGTTTTCAACACAGGGTTTTTCTGTGTAGCAGCTCACTTTGTAGACCAGGCTGGCTTCAAACTCACTGAGATCCACGCGCCTCTGCCTTCTGAGTGCTGGCATTAGAGGCGTGTGCCACCACGCCTAGCCTTAGTTCTCTAGCTCAAACAGCTGGGATAACTGAATTTTGGTCCTCTTGTGTCCACACCCTAAGTCAGTGGCTCTCAACCTTCCTAATACGGTTAATACAGTTCCTCATGTTGTGGTGATCCCAACCATAAAATCATTTTTGTTGCTACTTCCTAACTGTAATTTTGCTACTTTAAATTGTAGTAAATCCTGATATGCAAGATATCTGATATCTGACCACCGAAAAACAGTTGTTTGACCCTCAGAGGGGTTGTGGCCTACAGGTTGAGAACTACTGTCCTAAATGATGGAACTACGTTCTGTTTACAGAGACATAGATACGGGCAAAACACTCTTACATATAAAATAAATAAACCTTAAAAATGTCTGGAGACAATTTTTTTTTTTAAAGATAATTTTAAAGCTGAGCATAGTGGCTGGCTCATACCTGTAATCCTGACTAGGAAACTGAGGCAGGAGGTCCCTTGTGAGTTAGAGACATACATGCATACACAAATCCCTGGTTCTGTCTCTGGCCTGTCTACACAGAGATGGCATGCCACACACCACATGACCGGAAGCTGATCAGGGTAAACCAAAATGTACACGGCTAAATGAGATTTGGAGACTAGAGATGGTGTTGGAAGATACCAGGAATTATGGTGCTTTGAGTGAAGATGGCTCCTATATGCTCACAGGGAGTGGCACTATTGGGAGATGTGGCCGTATGACTTTTTTGGAGGATGTGTGTCACTGGGGTTGAGTTTTGAGGTCTCAGATGCTCAGGCCAGGCCGGGTAGCTTACTCTTTCTTCCTGCTGCCTGTGGATCCAGATGTAGAGTTCTCAATTACCTCTCCAGTATCAGGTCTGCCTGCATGTCGCCATACTTCGTCACGCTGGTAATGGACTAAACCTCTGAACTGTAAGCCACCCATTACATGTTCTCCTTCATAACAGTGGCTGTGGTTTACTGAGGCAGAGAGAGTTGGATCTCTGTGGGTTTGAGACCAGCCTGGTCTACAGAGTGAGTTCCAGGACAGGCTCCAAAGCTACACAGAGAAACCCCGTCTCAAAAACAAAAACAATAAAATAAAATAAAAGAGTGACCATGGTCAGGGTGTCTCCTCATAGCCACAAAACCCTAACTAAGACAAGTACAGAGAGTTACACCAGATAAATAGGATCTTGTGACTTAGATGAAGCCCCCTAAAAGTTCAATTCTTTCCAGATTTCCCGGTGAGAGGAAAACATCTCTCATAGTAGATCATGACTACCATGTGTATTACATGATAGTCTACATGTCCATATCGTCACCAGGAAAAAGTCCGGAATCAGCACTCTTGGATCACCCTGCTATACCCACAGGGAAGGAATCTGGGCTGAATTCTGTTCCCTCACCAGATTCACACATTAAATCCTCTCCTCAGTCTTGTAGAATATAACCGTATGTGGGCCTCAGACATGTACTGAGGCCATTAAATTCAATTACAACGAGGCCAGAAGTGTGGGCTGTAATCCGCTGGATCTGTGATCCCACGTGAAGGCTTAGGGAATCTGGGGTACTAGCTCATGCCAGTATATGGTGACTAAGGCAAGAGGCTTGCTGTAAATTTGAGGTCAGTCTGGCTTCATACTAGATCCTAGCTTTTAAAAGGAAAGAAAGAAAGAAAATGAGAGGGGCAGCCATCCAGGACCAAGGGAGACTGCAGAAGCCAGATTTGTCAACACTTAGCTTTTGGAGTTGCAGAAGCAATACTTTCTTGCCTAAGCAGACTAACATAGATGGTGGCACACCCCCGTAAACGCAGCGCTTAGGAGACTGTGAGTTCAAATTCACCCCCGTAAACGCAGGGCTTAGGAGACTGTGAGTTCAAGTTCACCCCCGTAAACGCAGCGCTTAGGAGACTGTGAGTTCAAGTTCACCCCCGTAAACGCAGCGCTTAGGAGGCTGTGAGTTCAAGTTCACCCTCGTAAATGCAGCGCTTAGGAGACGGAGGCAAGATTATTGCTGTGAGTTCAAGACCCGTTTGAGTGCCGGGACACAGCTCAGGTGATAGGACGTTTGCTCAGCATGCGTGAAGCCCTGGCACAATCTCCACCAACCCGGTGACCCAAGTTCAATCCTAGAACCCACATGGTGGCCAGAGAGCCTGCTCCATCAAGTTAGCCCATCTTCACGAGTGCACAGTGGCTGCTTCTCCCAATTAATTTAAAAAAATAATTAAAGAAGAAACTAAAACCTGTCTCCACACACACACACACACACACACACACACACACACACACACATACACACTTACTCACACACACCATGCATACCACACACACACACACACACACACACACACTTACACCACATACATACCACACACATAAACACATAAGCCCTCTACCATGGCTGACGACTCCAGTATACTGGAATATAAAGGACCTTATGCATTTGCATCAAGACCGCTTCTCGTGAGTGATTTGGGGGGGCTGCCTTTCCTGAGTGGGAGCGAGAGGGACCACGCTCTTGCGGGTTTTACAGTCCCCCAAAATGTAACGTGGATATAAATAGGGGAAAGATGAAAGTAAAGTAAATCTTCACGGTAAATTTTCAAACATTAAAAAAACAAACAAACAAACCGGGAAATTCAGAAACACTCCAGTAAAATATATAAATTGTAAAATTCTCAGTACTTGACCTCTTTCTGAAACCCTGTCTTGGAAAACAGAAGAAAGAGAGGGAGAGAAAGACAGACAGACAGACTTGACTTCCTATCAGGAACTGAACAGCCACAGATCACCTCCGCCTTGGGCAGGGCAGTCAGCCACTCCATCCTGTCCTCAGGACTGGGTCCCACTCAGCCCAGCTCACCCCAGCTCAGCCTCCACCTTTGTAGAGAACGAAGACCTTCAAGTTTTGATCCTCCTGGGCTACCTCCCAGGTGCTGGCTTACAGGCAGGGTTTATGAGGTGCCCAGGAGAGAACCAGCACTTTGAACACTCCAGGCAAGCACTCTACCCTTAGAGGTAAAGCATCAATCTCAGTGCCAGGCAAAACACTTGGGAAATGGTAGCTTCTATCTGCCACGGAATAAATGAAAGTCTAATCTCTTCTCTATTGCTAGAGGTTAATTTCATGAGGAAGGATCTGTGACATCTTGATGTCCTAACCAGGGATGCAGCTCAGCAGTAGACCGTATGCCTAGCATGTATAAGGTCCTAGGTTCAATCCCCAGGACTGACAGAAGTAAATCGGCTCCCAGATTTGTTCATACTGATATGTGATCTCCACCCTAATTATGAGCTACTGTATGGAAAGCATCCTGAACAAACTCCCCACTGGGGCCACCTAGGCCTCAGGCTGGGCTAACGTACCAAGTGTGGAAAGATAGGCATGTTCTCATCACAGGCTGTGTGTCCATAGCCCTTAGTTGGGTGGGGTTGAAAGCTTTTACTATTATTATTACTATTATTATTATTATCAAGGCAGGGTTTCTCTGTGTACCCTGGATGTCCTGAAACTTGCTCTGTGGACCAGGCTGGCCTGGAACTCACAGAGATCCACCTGCTTCTGCTTTCCCAAGTGCTGGGATCAAAGAGGTACGTGCAGCACTAAACCTGGCTAGTTGGGGGGTTTTGTTTTGTTTTTCTGTAGGCTTTCTGCTTCTGTAGGTTGAAAAGGGAATGTGAATGCAAGCACTCCCTGGCAATTTTTTTTCTTGGTTGTTGGAAATTCCCTTTGAATGCTCAGCATGTACTCTGCCACCCAACCTCACCTCATGCCCCTGCCTCCATATTTTTAGCTTGGACAATGACTGAGACAGGATGCTAGTGATCTGGGCCTGGTGAATAATCCCTTATTTCCTCCTTCACATCATTCACCGCAAATACTGCAGGGGCCTCTCCAGGCCAGGCACTGTCCCCACTGTTCAGTGGTTGAGGTTCTCTCCTCTCTCCCCCTCCCCCTCCCCCTCCCCCTCCCCCTCCCCCCTCTCTCTCTCCCTCTCTCTCTCTCTCTCTCTCTCTCTCTCTCTCTCTCTCTCTCTCTCTCTCTCTCTCACACACACACACACACACACACACAATACATGCAAAAAAAAGTTAAATTTAGGTTGGAGAGATGGCTCAGTGGTTAAGAGTTCTGGCTGCTCTTCCAGAGGTCTTGAGTTCAATTCCCAGCACCTACATGATGGCTCACAACCATCTGTAATGAGATCTGGTGCCCTCTTCTGGCAATGCAGGCAAATCAATCTTTAAAAAAAATTTTAAAGTTAAATTCAAACAAAATATTATATACTATTTATTGTTCCTTTGTTAATTTTTTTTACCATTTGTATGAGTGTATGCTTGTGTATGGGTTTATGTACACTAATGTAATGTCCACAGAGGCTAAAGGTCCCTTGGAGCTGGTGTTAGACAGTTGTAAATTGCCCAACACGGGTGCTAGGAACCAAACTCCCAAACTCCTACCCTCTGCAAAAGCAGTAAGCATGAGCTATCTTCTTTCTCTCCAGCCTTTCATCCAACCAGGCCAGTTAATCACCTGGAATCTACAGGAATTGCCAGGAGTGCCTCCTCTCCAGGAAACCTGCTCCACCTAAAGCCTAGCTAGGGCAGGGGAGGGCTAAGATAAGAAATGTTTCCTTCTTAGAAGTCTCCTGCCTGTGGCCACTAGCAGAGGTCATCATTTGACCCTTGTAAATGTCCCTTCTCTTCTATTTCCTTTTCCCCCAGATACTGATCAAAGTCTGGTCTTTCCGGTGCTGGGCTCCCTCACTCAGTCTCTGGGGCTCATCCTCAGCTGCTCAGCCATGCTGCTGCCCCCTAACCCCCTTCACCCCCCACCGCCATTGCAAAAGGCCTGGTTTTCTCTCCTCTCCATTTCCCTCAAGTTTCATAGCTAGGCTGCTCTGTTGTTTTTCTTTCAAACACTAATAAAACTGTCCTCAAGCTTAAAAAAAAAATAAATGTTCAAGGCTGGGCAGAGTGGTGCAGGACAGGAAGGATTACACAGAAAGGGGACACAAACCTTTCATCCCACCACTTGAGAGGTAGAGGCAGGTGAATCTCTGTGAGTTCAAGGCCAGCCTGGTTTACAGAGCGAGTGCCAGGGCTACACAGAGAAACATAAAGAAAGGAAGAAAGAAAGAAAGAAAGAAAGAAAGAAAGAAAGAAAGAAAGAAAGAAAGAAAGAAAGAAAGAAAGAGGGAGGGAGAAAGGGAGGGAGGGAAGGAGGGAGGGAGGGAGGGAAGGAAGGAAAGTTCAAGCAAATTCAACTAAAGCTCCAAGTGTGGCTTTTTTTTGAGACGGATTCATTATGTAGCCCTGGCTGGCACGGGACCAGGTAGACTAGGCTGGCTTTGAATTCACAGAGACCCACCTGCCTTGTCTCTACCTCCGAGTGCTGGGATTGAGGTGTGCAAAAGTGTGGCTTTTGTAGTGAGACTGGCGTCTCTCATCAAGGCTGAGTTCTCTAGCACACATCCACTTTTCTCTAACACACGTCCACTAGTGCAATATTCACAGCTCAGTGGAAGGAACTTTATATTGCCAGCCAGCCGGTGGGAGCACTGCATGAGGGAAGCGGGAGCACTGCAGGAGGGAAGCGGGAGCACTGCAGGAGGGAAGGGGGTGGGAGAACATTGCAGAAAACTTAAGGAACCAGGTGCCCTGACACACATCTCTAATCCTAGCACTCAGGAGCCAGAGACAGGAGGGCTACCGAGAGGCCAGTCTGGTCTAGAGTTCAGAGGATTCAATGCTCTCTTCTGGCCTCCGTGGGCACTGCACGCATATGCTTCACAGACCTATGTGGAGGCAAACTACCCATACACATAAAATTATGTTTAAATAATAAAATGAAAATAGGGTTGTTGAGCCAGGCAGTGGTGGCGCACAACTTTAATCCAGCACTCGGGAGGCAGAGGCAGGCGGATCTCTGAGTTCAAGGCCAGCCTGGTCTACAGAGCGAGTGTCAGGACAGTCTCCAAAGCTTCAGAGAAACTTTGTCTCGGAAAACCAAAAGAGAAAAAGAAAAACCAAGCCAAACCAACAACAACAACAAAACTGTTATGGAGAATAGAGTGCAGAACAGACTAAAGAGATCTGAGAGAGGGTTGTTGAAAAGAGACCCAGAGGAACAAAGCCTTCACAATGCCAAGCCAGGCGGTGGTGGCGCACAACTTTAATCCCAGCACTCGGGAGGCAGAGACAAGTAGATCTCTGAGTTCGAGGCCAGTCTGACCTGCAGAGTGAGTTCCAGTATTGCCAGGGCTACACAGAAAAACCCTGTCTCGAAAAATCAACAAAAAGACACAATGCCAAACACTAAAATGATGGGGCCTCCTTCCTGGAGGCCCCTGGGCAAGATGAGCCCCACCCCCACCCCTGCCCCAGCCAGCCACCTGGTTCTCAACCTGGAAATGACTCAGAGTTGGGAAGGAGGAGGCAGGCACTACCCACTATTGTCAGGAAAATTACAAAGCTCCTAGTAGAATCTCAGAGTCCCTGAGGAACTTCCGTGTTATCAGAAAACGTCCTGACCCATCTGTGCATGGCACTCTCAAGCAACTCCAAGTCCATTTCAAGTTCCCATCCACGTGACATTTATCCAACACCTGTGCCTGGTACCGGACTGTCCAGGGAAAGTAAGAAATTACCCCTGCTGTCTGGGACACTGCAGGCTGGTGGATAGTTGGCTAGAGTTTGGTCAAGTCGCTCAGTTATGTCAATGGTGCAGAGAGGAATGTCTTGCTCAAGAGAGCACAAGGACATGTGCAGTGTGCAGGACATGCTTGTCCCTGGGGACTTCCTCTGCTGGGCCAGCGGCAGGCTAGCTGCGGGTCCCCTAGAACAGCATGATCAGGGCACAAGGACATGAGAAACCTGAGTAGTCTGAGCATGACAGTTCTGGGAGGGAAGCAGAATGTGGGGAAGAGGGGTCAGGTGGGTCAGGATGGGGATGCCAGAATAGATGAGAGTTCTTCAAAGACCACTGAGGCCTCAGTGTCCATGGCAACCTGGGGTGATTCAGATGAAGTGGCTGAGGCGGGAGTGGGGCGTGGAGATGGGGGGGGGGGCGAATCAAAAGGCACACAGGACAATCAAGGGGGCAAAGAAACCAAAGAGGCTTCATTCCTAGACTGATAAAATATTCTACAACTACACAGTGCTGTAAATGCTCTAAATGTCACTAATAGCACATCTTAAAGTCTGGCAAAGTAACTCACGCCTTTGATACCAGCATCAGGAGGCAGAGGAAGGCAGATCTCTGTGAGTTCCAGGCCGCCCTGGTCTACATAGCAGGTCCCAGGCCAGACAGGGCTACAGAGTGAGACCCTGCTTCAAAACTATATAAATAAATGAAACTGTAAAGAATAAATTTTAGATTATTTATGTTTTACCACGGTTTTTAAATGCCTAACTTGGTTGAATACAGAAAAGTAGAAGCCAGCTTCCTGGCTACAGAAAATGCCAGGTAAAAGCTAAGACAGGAAACAAAGTCTTAGTGCTGAGGGAAAGTCTGGCCTGGCATGTGAGGAGGGAGGCTGGCTATGGAGAGACCGTAATCAGGAGCTCCAGAGAAGGAGAGGGGGTGGGGTGGAACCTAGATTCAGACCCAAGGCAGAGTCTGGTCTCCCCTTTGGGTGAGGAAGAGGGCTTGCTAAGAAAGGAAATCCTAGGTCAGAGAAGCCAGATCCCGGGTATGATCTTTAGTCAAGGGCAGTAAACGTTCTGGGATGAATAGACTTGACATCAGGTGGTCTTCGGTGATTCCTCCTTAGGGAGCAGATGTTCCAGGCCAGGAGGCCACGACAGGAGGAAGTGGAAGGAGGAAGTGGAGACAGGCCATTAAAACCAGCCTCGAAGTCCCACCGAGAATGGAAGCCTCTGGGGGGTGGGGGTGGGGGACAGCAGGGGTATGGAGGGGTGGGGGCGGGTAGTTTGTATATGATCGGGTTGGGTTTTTTTTTCCTACCGTGAAACAATAGCCACCAATTGGGTTTGTCTATGTAGAGGAAGCAACCGGAAGTAGAAATCCTTGGAGTGAAAAAGAAGACAGGAATAAAGCGTGGTCTTTACGGTGAGAGAGGGGATGGGCTCGGGCCAAGGTGGCCCACAGGGTCCCTGGCCAGCCTACAGGATGGACCTGTGCTTTGAAGCCAGGAGAGGAGCCAGCAGGATGGGTGGGGAGGCTGATTAGCCATCCCTCAGGGTTGGGCGGGAAGCCCAGGGAGTTCCCTCCTCCAGGCCCACCGCTTTCTAGATGAAGATGGACTGAAGTCATCTCCTAAAATGAACGGAGGCAGGCTGCAAAGGATGAGAGCTAGAGATAGCCCGGGGCCTGGGATAGAAGGGGGGACAAGGACCGAGTCTGGCTGGGACCTGACTTGTGGCGTGGGCAATGTAGAGCAAATTAGTGAGACGTGTGTCTCACATTCTCACTCCGCTTGGGTGACCTGGGAGGTTGACCCTGCCTAGCTGGGTCTCGGTTGCCTGTACAGGAAAACGGAGCCGGAGTCTGAGGGGTTGGCAGGAGAGTCCTCATTGCACAGCCTTCCTTGGAGAAATAAAGCGACATTCTCTGGGACTGGCTCGTGCCAACTTTAACTCTTAATGTTCCCCATGACTTTTGTTCTGGATCTTTGTCATCTGCTGAGTTTTATTGCAGCGCCTCGAATGGACCCTTCTCCAGCTGCTGCCCTTTCTACATTGCCCTTTTCGTCAGCTCAAAACTAACCCCCTAAAGGCAGTTTCAGGTGCCCGCTGAAGGGGGACCCAGACGGACTAAAGTCGTTCTTACATCAGCTAACTTTGCCTTCTCACCAGCTCTCAACCTAAGAGAAATTTCAGGTCAGCTTAACATCCTTCAGGACCAACTCCCTTCTCTGGCTGCTGTAACGCTCCACAACTAAATCTGGTGACGGCTGTGGGTGGGGTGTGTGCCCTCCTCCGAGGATGCTGCTGCTTCCATACCATCAAATCCCAAAGGGTTTGAGATGGGACCCAAAGACACAGGTACCGGCCAAAAATTCTACCATAAGCTTCTGCTATGGATGGGCCTTTATTCCGCCCCCCCCACCCCCCACCCCCGCGTTCCTCCCAGTCACTGCTTTCCTCATACTCATATTTTTACCGGGTTACTAAGTATTTTACCCTCTGAACTTCCCCCTCTACCTCAGAGTGTTTCTATGTAACACCTCCCCCCTCCGTGGCTCTGAGCCCACAGCAAGGGATGGGGTCCCAACAGATACAACACAGCCAACTGACCAATCAGGTTAAGGAAGTCCTACTTAATCGCACTCCCAAATCAAACCCCTGGCTCTGCAAAGCACAGAGGACTAGACTTAATAACGGCCGAAAAGGGAGGTACCTGTGCCCACCTGGGGGGGGGAGGGGTGTTTTCATCAAACCAGCATGGCGGAGAGCAGGGAAATGCTAAACAACTCATGCAAAGAATCAAACACGGAGAAAAGGTCCCTGCCTTTCCAGCTGTCTCAGTAAGTTCGTCCAACAAAGACTACAAGCTTACACCTCCCAGAGAATCACTCAATTCTTCATGGCCAAAGCCTATACCAGCCCCTATCCCCCCTGGAAGGGACCAGCCTGCTCCTTTCCACCTCTGAGACCATCTCCCTCCTCGAGCTGGAAGAAGCTCCCTGACACCCCACACCCACACACACAACCTTCCTCCCTTCTTATTTTCACCCGCCCAGAGTTGGGATGTATTGGGGTTTTTTGTTTTTTTTTTTTTGTATTGTTTTGTTTTGTTTTTTTGTTGTTATTGTTTTGTTTTTCGAGACAGAGTTTCTCTGTGGCTTTGGAGACTGTCCTGGAACTAGCTCTGTAGACCAGGCTGGCCTGGAACTCAGAAATCCGCCTGCCAAGTGCTGGGATTAAAGGCTTGCGCCACCGATGCCCAGCAAGTTAGAATATATTGTATAATAGCTTCCGGTCATGAGGATTTGTCCTGAGCAAAGCCCCAGCCATCAAGAATGGCTCAGTCCTGGCCTGCTGGTTCCACTCCATCTGCAGAAACAGTATGTCTGGGTATCAAAAGAACCCATTCTACTTCCAGTCCAACCACATACATACATACATACATACATACATACATACATACATACATACATCGCTGTAACTTCCTGGTAGACACACACACTACGCTCCCGCGCAGCGCTGCGCACAGCACACACACCCACACCCACACGTCCTCCAGCCCCTAAAAGCATGTTCAGTCTTTATCCCTCAGAAAGGTTGAGGCCCCACGCGGTTCCAATAAAGCAGTCCCAGCCCATTGTCAGCCTTTCTGCTCATTTTTCTTACAGCTGGTGACATCTGAAGCAGAGAAAAAGGGGAAGGAGCAGTGGGCACCATGGGAAATAGGCTATGGGATCTTGAGATGCAAGAACCCTCTAGGGCTGGCAGAGCAGAATCCAGACAAGGCATAGGGGAGGGCTGGGGTGTATGTAGTTCAGTTGGTAGAGTGCTGGCCTAGCACACTTAATGTCCTGGGTTTGATTCCCCAGCACGGCATAAACCCAGTGTGATGTGTGCCTATAATCCCAGCCCTTAGGAGACAAAAGCAAGAGGACCAGAAAGTCAATGCCATCTTCAGCTACATAGTGAGTTTGAGGTACATGACAGCCTGTGTATGAAAGAGAGACAGAGACAGAGAAAGAGGGGGACATGGCTGGGGTGGGGAATAAATGGGACAGAAGTTTAAATTATAAAGGTGGGCTAGGAGTGAACACCCTGGCCATTTACTAACCCCTGTAAACAGGGCAAGCAAGTCACCTCCTCTACTCCATTCTCAACCTTAGCCCACTCCACGCCACAGGGTCTGGGGACCATGCTGTTTTATAGCAAAGGGGAAAGGGCCCAAGAAACAAAGCGAAATTGGACTTAGAAAGATGAGTGATGCCAGGGGTGGTGACGTACAACCGTGATCCCAGCACTAGGAGGTTGGGGCAAGAAAATTTAGAGTTCAAAGGGTAGCCTAGGCTACACAGTGAGTTCAAGCCTACCTTAGGCTACAGTATGAGGCTCCTGTCTCAAACCAGACCTAGCAAAGCAAAGCAAAAGATAAGCCCCAGACAGACAGACATCTGGGTCTTAGGTAATAGAGATCTGATGGTAGGTTCTCACAACCCCTGGCTTTTCAGGCTGAGTCATGTCTTTCTGAAGCTCAGCAATCCCATCTGTAAGTGGGGATGGCTTAAATTAACACATAGTTTAATTTAAGATCCACAAGCTTCTAAGGGAGCCAGACACCTGAGGAGGTACAGACTGTCCAGAGACTAATGGACCACAGCCTTCCCCACCCTGGGGCCACAGTCCCACCCTTGGCTCAACTCAATCCCGCCATGTATGTACGTCAGCTCAAAAGAGCTACAGGGGTTGGTGAACCTGCAACCCAGGATTCCTATTCTGACACGGAAGTGACTTTGGACTGACAGAGAATGTAACCTGTGACCTTTTTCCCAGGCTGGACTGAGCCCTTCCTTCAGAATCCCAGACCAAGCAGAACAAAACCCCTATACTGAAATTTCAGAGTGAATGATGGGTCGGATTTTAAGACAGAACTCTTCCCCATGTGCAGGCAGAGAAGCTCTCAGGTAGAAATACCCTCGTGGGTAGAAGAGATCTGGCCTCCCTTTAATGTCCTAGGAGAAAGGGAATCCCAACATCCATTTACAACCAGTGTCTCGGCCTTCATGAGTGTGTCAAGTCAGCTGTGTCTCATTTGTAAATCAAACAATTTGTTTTTAAAATTTTGATTTGGGGGAGTTGGTTTTGTTTTGTTTCAGGCAGGAGCTCATATAGCCCCGGCTTCCCTCAAACTTGCTGTGTAACTAAGGCTTGCCTTGACTACTGATCCTTCTGTGTCTGCCTCCCAAGAGCTGGGATCACAGGCACCAAACCCAATCCAATATAGAAGAGCTTGGAGGTAAACAATTGAAAATGAAGTGTGATGTAAAAAACAAACAGTTTAGGATAGAAAGACTGCAAGCAAATTATGGATCGCTGAATTTTTAAAAAATTATCTCCCTGCTGGTCAGTGGTATGCACACTTTTAATCCCATCACTCAGAGGCAGAAGCAGGCAGATCTTCGTGAGTTCAAGGCCAGCCTGGTCTACAGAATGCATTCCAGGACCGCCAAGGCTATTGTTACACAGAGAAATCCTATCTCAAAGAAAAAAAAACATCATCTGCCCAATTCCAACAAATAGCAACCCACCAAGATCTAAGACTGTGTTCTGGAACAATCTCCTACACCATATTTCAAAAACACACTCTTAGAGACTTACAACACATTTTGTTCTATAAGCCTCTTTATAAAAAAGGCCAAGACAGAATCCTTTGAAATATTTTTTCTCGGTTATTACAAACACCAATTCTAAGCAGTCTGACAAATTGAGAATCTCAGAGAAGACACCACATATAAAGCTACATAAAAACATCATGACTTACAGTTCTCCTGAGCCTGAAGGCTTGAATCTGGAAGAGACAGGGGGCAAAAATAAAAATCTGTTGATTTCACTAACTTCAAGTCTCATGAAACTGAAGAGAAAAGTAAGTTAAAAACTTACAGAGAAGAAGTGTAAGCAGGACAGCCTGGTGCATCTTGCTGACTGAAGCCCACCTCAGCTGCATCCTGAGAGGAAGATTCTTTCAGACCGAGTCTCCCTGTTAGTTCTGCCTTCTGGCCATACCTTGGGGGCAGATCTCCGTCACAGACCAGAAACCAGCTGTGTGAAAAGCAGGAGCTGCACTGGCTGTTTCTCTAGACGCCCACAGAGAGACCAACTCTGGTACTTGTCAGGTAATGGTGGCCATAGCTGGGAACTGAGAACAATGAGATCTGGGCTGGCCTGATATCTCCTCAGGAAATGACTGGCCTTCCGGAGGGACCACGGAATCCAGTGGCTTTGTCTAGAAGAGGAGAAAACAAAAAGCCAGAAGTGACATTTGCCTCAGAGCTCTTGAGTCTCTTGACTCATCTGGGTTTGGGGACTCCCCCCATCCCAAGGTGAGGGGGTCCTTGTTTCCCGCCCTTTGACGTCTACCCAAAGTGCTTTGCAGGTTACCCAGTAAGGGCTGTCTGCCTTCCCAGTGGAGCCCCCAAGGATCCTGTGTCCATGCAGTGAAAACCTGGGCCTCCTGCCCTTCCCTGGCTAGCCTTTCTGACAAGTCGAAGTGTTTGTGAGGGGCAGACTACCCAGGCATTGGAGCTGGTGATTCAGGAGGAACAGGAACTGTCATCTACAACCTCCACGGTGGGCTCTAATTACTGACTTAGGCACCGTAAGGAGCCCCACTTCGGCCACACATACATGTATGCATGTTTATGTAGTCCAAACTAGATCATAAGAGGGCTTCTCTCCCCTGGCTCCAACTTAAAAAAAAAAAAAGAAACATTTATTTATTGATTTGTGTATGTGGAAGCGGGGTAGAGTACATGCGTGTCCCTGTGTTTAGGGATGGGGTCAGAGACCAAACTGTAGGAATTCTTTCCTTCCACCATGCAGATCCAGGATCAAACTCAGATCAAACTTAGAGCATCAGCTTGGCGGCTGGCACTTTTACCCACTGAACCAGCCTGCCCCCTTTTATTTTTGTGTCTTCATGAGAGGTTGAATGTGTGAGTTAGAAGATGGGTGTCTGTGTGTGTGTGTGTGTGTGTGTGTGTGTGTGTGTGTGTGTGTGTGTGTGTGTGTGTGTCTGCATCTGAAGGCCAGAGAGGGTGTCGGGACCTCCAGAGATGATACTATTTGGCTATTGGGATCTGAACTCCAGTCTTCACCATTGCTCAGGCCAGTGCTTCCTCCCTACACTCCCCCACCTCCCACCCCTTTTGCAGTCATAGGAATTGAACTCAGAGTTTCAGGAATGCCAAGCATGTACTCTACCATTGAGCTAATATTTCCTATTCCCTTCCTTCATTCCTTCCTTCATTCTGACGCAGGGGCTGGCTAAATTGCTCAGGCTACCTTTGAACAGAATCTTCCCATCTTCAGACAAATAACTGAGATTGCAGATATGCGCAGCCTTGCCTCCCAGGGAAGGTTCTAGACTAGAAGTTGGCTTCTTTCACTGTGGTATTTGAAACATTGTGATGTTCTCTCTAAGCCTCCGTTACCCAGTCCTTGCTGAACCCTCTCTTTTGGAACCACATCACTTCCTTCCCCGCGCTAAGCTTTGGTTGCCGAAATGTAAAGTTCCCAGAATGCCTTTCCCATTGCTGTTTGCCAGCTGAAGCATCCCTTCCTCTCTTCTCTGCTGACTAACTGTTACTTGTTTCTCTATTCTTTCTTAACCGAGTGGACTTCCTCCTCCATGCCCCTTCACTTCCCTCATCTTCAAGTCAGGCCCTCCCTACAGCATGTAGCAATAGCCTGTTCTCCTCAAGTAGACTGACACCTCCATCATCTCAGGGAAAGTGATTCATACTTAGAAGATCAAGAAGAGATGGCTCAGAGGTTAAGAGCATTTCTGCTCCTTTGGGGGACCAGAGTTTGGTTCCCAACACACATCAGATAGTTCATAACTGTGTGTAACTCTAGCCAATGCCCTGTTCTGGCCTC
Organism: Cricetiscus sungorus; assembly: GCA_030556225.1. Lineage (NCBI taxonomy): Eukaryota > Metazoa > Chordata > Mammalia > Rodentia > Cricetidae > Cricetiscus > Cricetiscus sungorus. Next base: position 82,278,458 of record JANBXA010000069.1, read on the forward strand.
TGAGGACACACACACACACACACACACACAGAGCAGACATTCATAGACACATACATATACATAAGTTAAAAAATTAATAAGCTGCCAAGAGTGGTGGTGCACATCTTTAATCCCAGCCCTCAAGAGGCAGAGGCAGGCAGATCTCTGAATTCAAGGTCAGCCTGGTCTACAGAGCTAGTTCCAAGACAGCCAAGGCTATGCAGAGAGACCCTGCCTTGGAAAAAAAGAAAAGATAATGATAGATTAAAAGGGTGTTAGAGGTTAGAACTGCAGCTCGGCTGGTAGAGTACATGCCTGGAAGTACATGCCTGGAGTACATTCAGGAAGGCCAGAGTTCAGCGTTCAGCACCACATAAATCAGGTGTGAGGTTGATGTCTGTGATTCTACCTGGGAGATGGTGGCAAGAGGGTCAGAGGTTAAAGGTCATTCTCTGCCACATAGTGAGTATTAGGATAGACTGGACTTCAGAGAACCGTGTCTCAAAATGAACAAAAACACATGAGTCAGGTATGGTGGCACACACCTTTAATTCCAGGATTCTGAGGGCAGAGGCATGACAGATCTCTATGAGTTTCCAAAACAAGACAAAAAACTAACAGAAATATCCCAAGGAGTGTTAGTGTGATGTTTGTCTGCTAGTGATGGGAATTACTGTATTGTCAGAATTGGATTGTTTTTACTTTAATGGTGCCTTCTTCTCCTCCCTCCCTCCCTTCCCCCCCTTCCTTCCTTCCTCCCTCCTTCCCTTCCTTCCTCCCTTCCTTCCTTGTTTTAGGAACAGGATCTCATATTGCTTTGGCTGGCCTTGAACTCGTTATGTGGAGAACTCCTTGCTTCCTAACCCTGTTGCTTGCATCCAGCACATAGCAAATGCCAGGCTGCATGTTGTTTCTGATGCATCCAAGGGGACATCCAAGGGTCACCAAAGACACCGTTTAGCGAGGACTGGTCTCCTATGTCTCAAGGCAAGAGCCAAAAAGTGATGGTTTCCATCTAGAAAATCATTCCTTGCTCTGACCTGTTTGATAGACAGACAGACAGACAGACAGACAGCCATTGAAGAGCATGGAACATGGAACTCCCTCCCCCTCACTCCCCCCACACTTTCCTTTCCTCTTTCTCCTCTCCTCTCTCTCTCAGTTTGTGTGTTGTTGGGGGGGTTGTTTTTATTATTTCAAGACATGTCCTCAGTCTCACTCAGGGTCTCTCTATTATGTAGCCCTGGCTGTCCTGGAACTCCCTATGTAGACCAGGCTGGACTCAAACTCACAGAGATCTACCTGCCTCTGCCTTCTGGGTGCTGGGATTAAAGGTGTGCACCAACCACCATGACCTCCTGAAGCCACATTTTAAAAAACAATAAATAGAAGCTATAGAGAGGGCACATTGGTTTGGAACTCTTGCTGCTCTTGGAGAGGACCTGAGTTTGATTACCAGCACCTACACAGTGGTTCACAACCGGGTTCATTGACCTCTGTGGTCACCAGACATGCAGGGGACACACACACTATACACGCAGGAAAGATACTCCTACACATTAAAAATAAAACAAATTAAAAATTATAAACTAGCAAGGCGTTGGTGGTGCACGCCTTTGATCCCAGCACTCTGGAGGCAGAGGCAGGAGGATCTCTGTGAGTTCGAGGCCAGACTGGTCTACAGAGTGAGTTTCAGGACAGGCTCCAAAGCCATACAGAGAAACCCTGTCTTGAAAAACAAAAACCAACCAAACAACCAAACAAACAAAAGAGATAAATTAAGGGTTAGAGAGACAGTCAGTGAGTAGAGTGCCACCTGAGTTTGGGTACCAGGATCCACACAACAGCTTGGCTCCCTCAAGCTGTCCCCTGAACTCCACATTAGCACCGTAATGTGACCGCCCCCCCCCCAATAAATAAGTGAACCAATGCATAGATAGATAAATAAAATTGAAAATATGTTGATTGATCAGGTTGCTCTTTGTGTGTGGTCTTTTTCCATCTTCTCCTTTCCCTCCCCTTGTTCTCAGTGAAATCCTTGATGGGAAGATGGACCGGGAAGGTTGCCTACAACTGTTGTCTCCTTGGTAACAGATCAAGGCTCTGATTCCTACACAGAATGAGTGCCCTCAATGTGTCAATCATACAGGACCAGACCCCATCAGGATCCTGTGTCTCTTGCCAGTTCTTCGTCTCCCTCTCCTCCCCAACTTCACCTGAAGAATACAAATGATCATCTCCATGGGCTATACTTCTGCCTGGAGTGACACAGGCCCATGGCACACCGAAAAAGCTGTCCACTTGGCCTAAACTTCTGGAAGTAGCCTTTCTGAGCAGCTGCAGGAGTCTGGTGGGGAGAGGAGAGGGCGAGCAGCTTCCTCCTGCAGGCACCAGGTGAGGCAGACTTCCTCTGGTTTCTAGGCTATGATGACAATAAGCAGGATTCATAGCCAGCTCCCACCCCCCTACATCCGCCCACCCCACCTGTTTCCAAGGCTCTACGGCACCTTGGGAAGTGGGCAGAAGACAAATCCCCCACCTGCCACTGTATATACCTGCAGGAGTGTGCAGGCCAGAGAGTTCTAGTTCCTCCTCTGGGGTTTGGGAACTTAATGCTTTCAGCTCACTCCTAGCCTACAATGGACTATCTACCCATTGCTCAGATTCATTAGGAAGTTCCCAAGAGAGGCAGCATGGGGAAGCCGTTTAACCCACAGAGTGCGTCAGCAGCAAACCGGAAACGGAGGGAGGGTTTCAGGAGTTGAAATCAGGTAGATGTGAATCCATACGGCTCTCACCAGGTGCCAAGAGAAAGTGGCAAGCGGTACTGAGCAATAAAAATGAATACATATTTTAAAAATGGTAGAATTGCCCCTGTAGGAAACTGTGGACATTGAGGAAGGATGGGTGATGTGTGACTCCAAAGAAGGTGAGGTTATCTGTGCTTGGTTGAAATGTCCAGGAGGCAGCCATCTGCTAACCTCTGCAAAGGCACCTGGAGGACTCAGGCACAACATAATTACCAGTAATTACCATTGCAGATCCTGGCAGTCTGAGCTCCCGGGGAGCAAAGGTCATCTTCAGAGTGAGGTACTGCTTCCTAACAGCACAATAATAGTGTTAGTGGCCTTGGGTGTTCCTCCTGGGGGGCTCACCCTTGAGAGTTTACCTCATTTTCCTCTTAATAAATCTGGGGTCACTGTTCCTCCTGGGGGGCTCACCCTTGAGAGTTTACCTCATTTTCCTCTTAATAAATCTGGGGTCACTGTTCCTCCTGGGGGGCTCACCCTTGAGAGTTTACCTCATTTTCCTCTTAATAAATCTGGGGTCACTGTTCCTCCTGGGGGGCTCACCCTTGAGAGTTTACCTCATTTTCCTCTTAATAAATCTGGGGTCACTTTACTCAAAGAGAGGTGGGCTGGAGAGATGGTTCAGCAGTTACGGGTATTTGTTCTTGCGAAGATTCTGGCCCAGCTGCCTGCGTCTACATGGATGGAGGCTCGCAACCGTCGGTAACTCCAGTTCCTAGGGATCCAATGCCCTCCACGGGCACATGTTACACACACCTACATACAGGCAAATAAATACTCATACACATTTATTTTTTGTTTGTTTTCCCAGACAGAGTTTCTCTGTGTAGCTCTGGCGCCTATCCTGGCACTCACTCTGTAGCCTAGGCTGGCCTCGAACTCACAAAGATCTGCCTGCCTCTGCCTCCTGAGTGCTGGGACTAAAGGCAAATGCCACCACTGTCCAGCCATACACATTTTTTAAAAATGTAAGTCTTTAAAAAACATAGGAGAGAGGAAAATAAAAACAACAGCCAGCTGTGTAGGTTGCTCATATGCCTATAATCCCAATATTCAGGAGTCTAGGAAGATTTTTTAGTTTCAGGACATTTTGGGCTATACAGTGAGACCCTGTCTTAAATATAGGTAGGTGTAGGAGGAGTTCAAGGTCATTCTCTGCTACATAACAAGTTGGAAGCTAGCCTGAACTATATACCCCATCTTAAAGCAAAGAACACAAGTCTGGTAGCTACTCAGGAGTCTGGGGAAGAACGATCAAAGCTTCAAGACCAGCCTGGATTAGAGGGTGAGTTCAAAACCAGCCTGGGCAACTTAGTAAGAACTTGTCTCAAAATAAAAATCAGAAAGTGAGTTGAGCATGGTGGCACACACCCTTAATCCCAGCCCAGGAGGATGGGAGAGATGGATCTCTGTGAGTTCAAGGACAACCTGGTCTACAAGTCCAGTTAGGTCTACAAAGCAGGTTCTAGGACAGCCAGGGATGTTACATAGAGAAAGCTTGTCTCAAAAGACCAAAAGAAAGGTTTTTGGAGACAAGAGTCTCACTATGTCGGTAGTCCAGGCTAGCATCAAACTCACAGAGATCCACCTGCCCCACTGAATGCTGGCTTTTTTTTTTTTAAGACAGGGTCTCATGGACTGCATGCTGGCCTTGAACTTTCCACATAGCTAAGGATGACTTTGAACTCCTGATCTTTCTACTCCTACCTCCAAAATGCTGAGATTATAGGTGCCCACCACCATACCCAGTGTTTCTTACATTTTAAAAGATGTATGTATTTGTATATTACGTGTATGTGTTTTGCCTTTGCATATGTATGTGTACCACATGCATGCCTTGTGCCTGGAGAAGCCTGAAAAGACATCAGATTTCCTAGATTAGAACTACAGACAGTCGTGGCTGCCTGTGGGAGCTTAGAATCAAATCCGGGTCCTCTGCAAGCACAGCAAATATTCTTAACCACTTTGTCATCTCCCTAGTGCCCACATCCAGCATTTCTGTTTTCAATAACTCTATGGTATTATGTGTGGCAGCCCAAGGGACTAACCCACACATAGGGCAACGTCACCCAGGATGGGAATCAGGACTTCGTACTTTGGGGGTTGCTCTCAACCTCCCACATGGAGTGTCATGAGCCTTGTTACAGGTGTGTCAATCAAGGGCCAGAAGGTGATTCCACCTGGCTTCTCAGAATCCCATCTGACATATGCCAATTCGTTTGGAACTCAACAGTGACTAATATTCTGCATTGATGTCAGCCTCCTCAGGACCTTGTGGGGGCAAAGCTGTCTCTGGAACACCCTGCACAAAAATCCTAGACCTTTCCATGGCTAAAGTAATCTCTTTCCCAATATCATTTCCCTCTCAAATCAGACAGCAGCAGTGGGTGAGGGGCGCAGAATGCTTCTCCAGGACAGGCCTGGAGCCAGAGTTCCAGGGAGGAAGTCATGGGGGATGGAGTGACTCTGGGCTGGACACTTAGGAAAGACGCTGATGGCTGCCCTGACCTCCAGAGCCTTGTGGGAGGTAGGGTCCTCAGCAGATCTTTCCTGGTCAGAGTTTACAGGCCTAGTGAGTGCTGGGAGGTCCAAAATAAGAAGGATCCAACGTGAGAGATGAGAGAGGTCCTCTCTCTCTCTCTCTCTCTCTCCCCTAGACAATGCTGTCTGTCTGTCCACAGCACAGTTCCTCTACCACTCTTTCGCCTGTTTGGTTAGTTTGCATTGTCGTTGTTTGTTTCAGACAGGGTTTCCTGAGTCCTGGCTAACCACCATAGAGCATCCGCCCCTGCTCTATCATCCTTTGTGCAACTCCAGCGTGCTAGAATTACAGGCAGACATCATCATGCCTGGCTCCTAATGATGCTGTTGGGTTTTTGCCTTGTTTTTTGTTTGTTTTGTTTTTCCAGACAGTGTCTCTTTGTGTAGCCCTGGCTGTCCTGGAACTCACTCTACTGTAGACTAGGTCAGGCTGGCCTTGAACTCAGAGATTCACTTGCCTCTGTCTCCCAAGTGCTCTGATTAAGGCATGTGTCACCACTACCTGGCTCCCCCACACACCCAGGTTTTTAAAGACTTTAAAGACAGTGTCTCTGGGCTAGAGAACTGGTTCAATGGTTAAGACCACTTATTGTTCTTACAAAGGACCCAAGTTCAATTCCCAGAACCCACATAATAGCTCACAACCACCTCGAACTCCAATTCTAAGGGGTCCAACAAGCACACACATTGTGCACATACCTGCATTCAAGCAAAGTGTTCATACAAAATAAATGCATAAATCTTAAAAAAAAAAAAAGAAAAGAAAAAGACAGTGTCTCACATACACAAAGCTGGTCTAAAACTCCCTGCATACAGGAAGATGAACTTAAAGGCCTGATCCTCCTGCCTCCACTCCACAAGGGCTGAGGTTATATGGACGAGACACCAAGCACAGTTTACTGGATGTTTTGGATGGAACTGCTGTACATGCAAAGGGCTTTACATGTTCTAGACAGGTACTCTATTAACTGAACTACATCGCCAGCCCCTTAGTCAAAATCTTTTTGAGACAAAGTTCAGCTAGTTACACATACTCTCTCTGAGACCCGGCATCATTTTCCACACTCTCCTCAGGAGAGACGGTAGGTTACATATCGTGTGCCTGTAGATCTGTGTGCCTATATGTCTGTGTCTCTGTCTGTTTGTCTGTGTCTTCACGCCTGTGCCTGTGGTATATGCATGCAGGTGCACTCAGCCTGTCTGTCTGTCTGTGATATATGCCTGCAGGTACACTCAGCTGTGCAGGCACATGTGGAAACCAGAGTTTGACTTCGGGATGTCAGACTCCTCCACATTATGCTTTGAAGCTTGCCATTTTGGCTACATTGGCTGGTCATCGGGCCCCAAGAACTTGCCTGTCTCTGCCTCCCAAGCCCTGGGTTACAGATGAGTGACACACCAGCTTTTAATATAAGTGCTGAAGAAATTCAGACCCTGATGCTTGCACACACAGCAAGCACTTTACCCATTGAGTCTTGACACTTGAATGCAGTAGACGGGGCTACTCTTGCTACCATAGCAACTGTGATGCTATTAACAGTCAAACCAGCTCCTGGGTGCGTTTTGTCCTCTGCCTTCTTTCTTTCCCCTTTCTATCTTAGACAAAAGGAAATGTGGTAAAATAAGAGGAAGCCTCTAATTGGTTTATCGCAAATTCAGGGAGCATTTACCCTGCCAGGAACAGCTCAGGAGAAAGCGGCTGTGGTTATCTAGAGGTCAGTAAGAGAACCTTGGGTACAAACAGTAACTGGTTGAAAGGACAGGCAGTCACTAGCTTATCACCGGGTTTTGATCCAGACGTTTACTTTGGCGGTTGAGCAAGCTGACAAATACCCATTAAATTCTCTAGCCACGACTTTCCCCAAACCTGAAATGCACAAGGAGGCTGAAACTGAACTGGTAGGGTGTTAGAGGCTGGGCAGGTAGCTCACTGACAAGAGACAAGGAGATACAAGGACGTGGGTTCCCTCCTAGGAAAGGAAAGAATGGGGAGGTGAGGAAAGAAATAGAAGGGGACAGTGGATGGATGGAAGGAAGAAAGGGAAGGGTGAGGGGAGGGGCTGGGGCGGAGCCTGGGAGGGGATGGGGTGAGGTTGAGAGGACTAAACAGCTTTCCTTCCCAGCAGGTAGAACCTAGCAGCTGCTTGCCCGCTGGGGTTATTAAATCCCAAATCTGCAACATTTACTTAGGAGGTAAGGGCAAAAAAAATCAAGAGTTCAAGGTCACCCTTGCTACTTGGCACTTTTGAGGCCAGCCTGACACACAGGAGACCCTATCTCTATACAGATCTCACTCGCTACAGTTTGTCCCATTTCTGCAAACCAGCTCTGGGAATTTAAGAAAAAAGAAAAAAAAAATTCATTAAAACACCAGAAATGGGGCTGGAGGGATGGCTCAGCAGTTGAGAACACTGATTTCTAGAGGACCTGGGTTCAATTCCCAGCACCCACATGGTAGCTCACAACTGTTACTTAAGTTTCAACACCTGCCTCAAAAAAAAAAACAAAATCAGGGCTGGAGGTGTGTGTAGCATGTACTTCTGACACCATTATGTTACAGCAGGTTTCCCTGCCGGCTGCTGCTGGTTCTGCCGCTACGGTCCCACAACCACGTGTGCTCCAAATAACAGTCAGAGACTCTGTATTTGATACAATCCTGTTGGCCAATTACCATTATTGTTTATGGGCTAGCTCTGCCTTAATTATTAACCCATTTCTACTTATCTAAGTATTTCCACGTGGTCGTCTTATCGGGAAGCTGCGGCAGGCATCCTGCTTCTTGCCGGGCTACATCTCGACTCCTCCCCTCTACTTCCTCTTTCCTCCTTGTCTCCTAGCCCCGCCTATCTTGCTATCTCATTGGCCACAGAGCTTTATTAACCAGTATGAGAAACATGTATACAGAATAACATCTCCCATCATCTCCTCTTTTCTGTCTAAAGTAAAAGAAGGGGTTTAGCCTTAACATAGCAAAATATAACATACAATAGTTATCAAATAAGAATCACAGTTAACAATATTTAGTCCATTAACATTTTGTAAGACTTAAAGAAAATATCATCTATCCTATCTTTGTGAGTCTAAAGTCCTATATGTAACTTATCTTTAATCCTAACTAAGGAAAACTATAACCATAACTCCTTGAAGGAGTCTTCAACTCCTTCAAAGACCACAGAAGGATAATATATAAACTCTAGAAATGACAGAGACAATTCATTGCCTGGTCAGTCACCCGAAGTTCTTCTGTAATGTTCCATCTTCAGCCCATAGGCCATAGTGTGTCTCCAGACTCCTCAACAAAGCAGGAAACTTTAAACTGTCCACCTGTAATGGCAGTTTGTCAGTCACTTTTCTCTGTGTCCTGTAGACTGTCTGGCTGTCTGGCAGCCTCGTCCATGAAGCAGGAATCCTGTAGCAATGTCCATCTTGAATCAGCAGTCACCTTTTTGTGGGTCCTGCATGTCCAGTTTTTACAACATAAAAGTCAAACAGTCTAGACAAGAGAAGTACCTTGCTCAAATGGCTAGTCTTTAGAAGCAAACTTCATAATGAGTTTCTTCAATGTCCATCTTCCTTTTTGATGCAGGTGGTGTTACCAGGAGCAGTTGTGCCTCATTGTCAAGAAAAACCCTAAATCATTTTAAATGCCATATTCTGTAGGTCTTTGAAAGGTTTGAAGAATGCCTATTCATCTCAAATACATCTCTATATATCTAGAAAACCTAACTAACTCCAAGCTTGACTATCATAGGTAACTATCTAATCTGTACTAAATTATACATTACATTTCAAAATGAGCTATATAAACACAATACCTAAACAAGAGGAGAAATACACATATCATAAAATTGAACTTAAATTGTATCAATAAAAGAAAATCCATTCCAAAGCATTCATATCTATACCATAATTCCCTTTTTTACCTTTAAAAAGATTGTTTGTGGTTATAGCCATTTATAACCAAGTCCATTTAAATGAAAACAAACATTTATAAACAATATTTGGGAATTTGGGCATCGTTCTTTCCAAACTACTTCCTGCTGGTACAGGGCGCTGTCATGGGGGTCCAAAGAAGATGCAGAAATCTTGGCAGTAGTCTGCAAGGCTTTGTCTCAACTGCTTTGAATGTTGGATCATCTGGGACATGTTTCAGGGGGTCTGGCTTGATCAAACCATATAAGTCTGGAAAGAATCCATAGCTTTTCATTTTCTGTGGAAACAAAAATAGAAATCCTTTTCCCCAGTAGCTTGTCCTTAGGCTTAAATTTTGGAGTCAAAGCATTTTTAAAATATATAAATTGAATTAATCCAGCAGCATTCCTTTTATCAGTAGTTATTTTCTCAGCAATCAAATAATTTGAAGACAACAGAATCGCGTATAGTATCCAAAATTTCTCTGTGCTTTCCATTTTTACGTGGCTTTTTTATTACTCTATTTATTCTACTTCTATTTTTACATATTTTGAGACAGGGTTTCTCTGTGTAACTTTTATCTGACCTGGAATTCATTGCATACCAGGTTTGCTTTGAAATCACAGAGATCTGCTTGCCTCTGTCTGCCGAGTGCTGGGATTAACACCCATTCATTCTACTTTCTTTTTTCTTTTTTAAACCATTGTACCCTGTTTCTTTTTCTCTCCCAAGCGAGCGTATTTTTTAAAACACAGTGTAAACCTACATTGTAGCTCTTGTACACACCAATGAATTGTTAGCAGAGCTCTTTAAAAGCAAGGCGGCTTTTTGCCGCTTATGCTAATTGGAAACCTCCCTTAAAGGAGCCGTGCAAATCTCTGTCTACAGCAAAACGAATCCAACTGAGATAATGCTGCTACCAAGAAGTCTTGCTAGTCTCTGTTCCTTTGTTTCTAAAACATTTCTTAAGCTCTTATTAGTTTTAAGTGAAAGTTCTTATAGCCACGTTGGGCGCCATCTGTAGCTTGTTGTTTTCCGGCCAGCCCGCCAGTCTGGGCCCACAGCCGCGCCAGCCCCAAATAACACTCAGAGACTCTGTATTTGATACAATCCTGTTGGCCAGTTACCATTACTGTTTATGGGCTAGCTCTGTCTTAATTATTAACCCATTTCTACTTATCTAAGTATTTCCACGTGGTCGTCTTATTGGGAAGCTGCGGCAGGCATCCTGCTTCTTCCCGGGCTATATCTCAACTCCTCCCTACTACTTCCTCTCTCCTCCCCCTGGTCTCCTAGCCCTGCCTATCTTGTTTCCTATTGGCCACAGGGCTTTATTAACCAGTATGAGAAACATATATACAGAATAACATCTCCCATCAGGTGTGGCTCAGTTGGCAGAGCCTTGCATAAATTGGGTATAGTGGTTTCAACTTGTGACATCAAACGCTCAGCTTGTCATGCAAATGTAAGGGCCTGAGTTTGAGTCCCAGAACCTATTTACAAAACAGAGTGGAGCTGGTGTTGTCAGTGGTGCACGTCTTTAATCCCAGCACGTGGGAGGCAGAGGCAGGCAGATCTCTTGAGTTTGAAGTTAGCCTGGTCTACAGAGCAAATTCCAAGACAGCCAGAAATGTTATACAGAGAAACCATGCCTCAAAACAAAACAAAATAACAAAAATCAAAATCAAAAACAGAGCAGAACTGGGGAGGGGCGGGCCAAAGACACATTCTGAGAATTTTCCTGGGGAGATGGGATATATGCCTACTCACTCCAGACAGAAGTCCACGACAGACTGAAGTCCAACTTGGTGAACCATGGATTTATTGGCGTTACAGGAATATGGATGAGGGGCTATTTATAAGAGCAGACATGTCTCAAAGACAGCTACATGCTCAAAGGCCATCCCAGCACAGGTGACAGATCACAGAAGCTGCATACTGCATGGCCTGTTGGCAGTTCAACAGGATGCATTTGAAGACACTTTCCAAGTGCCTCAGTCGGTAGAAACTTCTTCCAGGCTGTTAGGTTGGTCTCTACTACTTCCTCTTAGCAACGGGCCTGCTAGTCTGGTCCCAGAGTCTTCACAGCTTGGCTTGTCTGAGAGGGACTCTCGGCAGCCTTCACTGCTTACTCTGACAGGGAGGGGCCTAGTGAATCTGCCCAGTTTCAGGGACTTCCTCAAGCTATTCTGTGTGTGTTTACCTTCCTGCTGAAGGAGCTTCCCTGCAGGATGGGCTATTTCAATCGGAGGAAACTATCACGCATCAGGAAAGAAGACCCTCGGGGCTTACTCACAGCCTGCCTAGCTGTTGTCTCTGTCCCACTCAACATGCTTTTTGATGGCTTACTTGAAGACTTTTTACTGATCTTGTTTTTATTGGAAATAGGGTCCCGATTAGTTCAACAGCTGGCTTTAAACTCGAAGCAAGCCTCCTGCCCCGGCGCTGCAAGTGCTGGAATTCTAAGTGTGTGCCTTCATGCCAATTTATGGAAGACTTTCCCTGCTGGATCTATGGGCCAGGTGTAGAGCATCTACCCAAAGTACACAAGGCCCTGGGTTTGATTTTCAGCACCAAAAAAAGGTAAGAGGGAGAAAACCACAGATTTGATAGTTTCCTACAAGATTTCCTGGCATAAGCTTCCCACTCCTCACATACCCTTGCACCATTACTGCTTTCTGGTGATGGACCGTGGCATAGTGCTTAGATCCCATCAAACATCTTCCCTCCTTGCCCCCGCTACTTCCTGAAGTGCCCAGCACGGGTCAAATATTTGCAATTCCTTCTCACAGGCTCAGGAAGTCCCTCGGACAGATTGGAAACCTGTGCACAGTGGACCCTTCCCCCAGCGCCAGCCCTTCATCCTCTGTGCATGGTAATTTCAGTTCTGAGTCTGAAGCCATTCTGGCAGTGACAGAGTACCCACTCCGATGCGCCACGAAGGGAGGGCGGAGGTGCACAGCACTTAAGGAATTTCCTGGTCTTTTGTGTCCCGCATGACATGTGGCTACAAACAGGCAGGAGAGAAGGCTTCACTTTTTAAGTGGCTCTATTTATAACCTGCCTTACACATCTCCTTGACAGCCTCTGAAGATTAATCTATCCTCTCTCTCACGAGCATGGAAAGGTGCCAAGCTCCTGGACCCAAGTCTTCCTCACGCCTCAGCTCATCCGAGAAAGATTGTTCTTTACAAGGCCAGCATGGGTCTGAGCACAAGAAAGGTCACCAAGAAGGGCCAGAGATGTAACTCAGCTGATAAAGGGCTTGTCAAGTGCTCTAGAAGTACCGAATAAATGGGGTACAGTATCTCATGGCAGTAATTCTAGCATTCAGGAGTCAGAGGTATGAAGATCAGAATTTCCATTACTTGCTAACCTCAAGGCTAGCCCAGACCACATGAGGTGGGTGGGAGGAGTCGGAGAGAGGCCTTCAGAGATCTAGGTAATTTCAAATGTTATCCTTCTGACTTAACTTCATGTCTAATTAACAAATACCAGCAGGGGCAGGTGGATCTCTGTGAGTTCGAGGCCAGCCTGATCAAGGATAGCTAGGGCTGTTACACAGAGAAACCCTGTCTCAAAAAACCAAAAAACAAATACCAGGGAAAGTAGGGGAAGGTTTTATAATAGATCAACAACATTCTTGGTCATCTCCAACAAAAGCTAGGCATTGTCAAGTGCAATTTTGCAAGAAAAAAATTACATTTACTTACTTAGTACAGGGAGGCATGCATTTGCAACAACATGCATGTCGGGGCCAAAGGTCAACTTGAGAGAGTTGTTTTTCTCTTGCCGTGGAGTTCCTGGGGACGGAACTCAGTTTGTTGACCTCAATAGCAAAGTACCCTAACCCCTGGACCGTCTCACTGCTTCTGGAGCGCTTGGATTAAAGGTATGAACCATGCAGCCATGCCCAAACCCCACCCCCTTACCCCTGTGGCTGTCTGGACTCTATTGATTGTCTTTGAATACTTTATGTCTCCCTAGGTTGTAGAATTCTGCCAGTGACACAGATGATTGACATCCAGAAAAACACAGCTTATATGGGGTAGTGACTGTGAAGTTTATTACTGTCCTATTCATACAGAATGATTCGGCATCCACTAAGCAAATTCATTTGAACATCTTTCACAGCAAATAAATATCTACATTTGAATTAATCTTTTAATCTATCACCTAGCTAATCATATTTGTTCCCTGTTTGGTTTGGTTTGGTTTTTTGAGACATGGTTTCACTCTGTATCCCAGGCTGGCCCCAAACTCTCTGTATAGCTCAAGATAGCCTCAAATTCATGGCAATCCTACTACCTCAGCCAGTGCTATTGATACACACACACACACACACACACACACACACACACACACACTTCTGGTTCTTTCCAGCAAATGGAGAATCTCACTGACTGCATTAGTTGGTAAGCAAAATATTTGATAAATGTTTATTTTATGTATGTTTGAGATTGTGAATTTGCTCTTAAGAATTATCCTTTAAAACAAGACTGTTGCAGAATATATATATTTACATTGTGTGAAGATGTGTCACTGTGATTGGTTTAAGAGAGAGCTGAATGGCCAATAGCTAGGCAGGAGAGATAGGCAGGATTTCGTTGGGGTAGGGTGGGGGGGTAAGGGAGTGGACTCTAGATTGGTGGGTTATGCCTGGGAGACACCAGGGGGCTCTGAAGAAGTCAGACATACCGTACAGAGCAAAGGTAACAGCCATGTGGCAGAATGTAGATTAGTAGTGACAGGTTAATTTAAATTCTAAGAGCTAGAAGGTCAAGCCTCTCTTTGTAGACCAGGCTAGCCTCAAACTCACTGAGATCTGACTGCCTCTGCCTCCCAAGTGCTGGGATTAAAGGCGTGCGCCACCACTGCCTTGCAACATTTGTCTATTATTGAGTCAGACAGGGCCTAGATAAACAGCCCAAGCTGGCCTCAGGGTGTTGGCATTACAGGTGTGCACTGCCACACCCATCTTAAGTACTACTGTTACCACAATTTCCTCCCTCCCTCCCTCCCTCCCTCTCTCCCTCCCTCCCTCCCTCCCTCCCTCTCTCCGTCCGTCCGTCCCTCCCTTCCTCCTTTCCTCTTTCTTCCTGTTCCATCTACAACAGTTTCCTCTCACAAATAGCAGCAGGTACCCTGAGACACTGTCTGCGTGTCCCTAGTGACAGAAGTCCCAGGGTCAGGATGGCTCACACAGGAAGTGAGTTACAATAAAGAGGGTATTGTTGCCACACCCTGCTCCCACTCCCTTCCCCTCTCTCCTGTCTGGCTACCAGCGAGCGTGGCTGCAGGTTTATGCCATGAAGCCTCCCCCATCCCCAGAAAGCTGAGACCCCACTTCTGCAATGGGCTCTGATTGCCTCCACAATGATATTGCCTGTCTATGATGTTAATAACCCTTCCAATGAACCCCTTAGCCCCAGCAATCCATCTCAGGGGCCTCTTGAACCACCCTCCCTCTCCAAAACCTAACGGTTTGGAACTCTCAATCCCTTGCCTTGGCTTTCTGACTGCTGGGATTACAGGTGTGCCACCATACCTGGTCACGATCATTTTCTCATGAGAGAGCTGCTCATGGACAGGACCAGTGCACTTGCCTGAGCACCCATGCATGACAGTCATGCCTGGCGGAGTTAGCTAGAACTCCCACCGGCTGACTCCAGTCCTGGAGAAGAAAAGCATTTCAGACATCTTGAAATGCCACACCATAGGAAAAAAGGTTGGCCTGGAAACATAGCTGAAGGACTCAACGCCTGAAAATGTCCAAATAAACCAAATATGAAATACTTAGTCACCAAGGTTGCTCTAGGATGTAATCCTTCACTCCTTTCTATACAACTGTCTCTCTGCTTCCTGTTTCCTCACAATTTCATTACCTGATTAAACACAATCAAAATAAATATGATCCCTAAAAAAGTTTTCTTTAAAAGGGCAGCCAAGTTGAAGCTTGAGAATATGCACAGGAAACAGGGCTCCTGGACAGCAGGGCAAGTCATGTGACTCAGGACAAAGCCAGGAGCCACATAAACTCTGCTGAACTGGGGTGGAAAAGTGTACTGGGTCTGGAAGGAAAGACCCTTCCAGAAGTCTAGTGCCTGCTTAATTATAACTCTTTAAAAATAGACCAGTTGATGAGGCTGGCAAGACAGCTTAGTGGGTAAAAGCTCCTGCTGCCAGACTAAGGACCTGAGTTCAATCCTTACATGATGGACAGAACAATTCAAAGGCAGTGTCCTCTAATGCCACGTGCACACTTGTGAGAGTGTGCGTGCACACACAATTAAGTTTTTTAATTTAATAAATAATTTTTTAAAACTGGACCACTTGAGATCCAAAGATGCTAAGAGGGTCAGCATGGTGGTACACACCTTTAACCCCAGCACTCTGGAGGCAGAGGCAGGCAGATCTCTGTGAGTTTGAGGTCAGCCTGGTCTACATAGCAAGTTCCAGGCAACAACAACAAAAGAAAAAACAGAGAGAGAGAGAGAGAGAGAGAGAGAGAGAGAAACAGAGAGAGAGACAGAGAGAGGGGGGGAAAGAGGAAGAGAGAGAGAGAGACAGAGAGAGAAAGAGAGAGAGACAGAGAGAGAGAGAGAGAGAGAGAAACAGAGAGAGAGACAGAGAGAGGGGGGGGGAAGAGGAAGAGAGAGAGAGAGGGGGTACAGACACTTGTCACCCAAAGATGCAAACCTAGGGAGCTGAACTCAATTTTTGGAACACATCTAAGAGTGGAAAGGAGGAAACAAACCCACAAAGTCATCCTTTGATCTTCATTCTCTCACTCTGACACATTTCCACCCACATGTATGCCTGAGGGTGCGCGCGCACGCACGCACGCACACACACACCACAGATATACCTCTTGTACGTGAATGGTCACAGCAAGTAGATTTTCAGTTTCAGATTTCTTCAGAAACTAAATGTTCTTTGGTGGGTGAATGACTAAACAAGCAGCAGTACACCCAGACTACAATATATTATTCTATGACAAAAAGGGACCAAGTCTAGATACACACAATTTTTGGGTGAGTTTCCTAGAGACTGTGCCAAGAAAAAAAAAAAAAAAACCGAACAAACAAAAAAGCTTATCTCCCCAGATATGATCCAAGCAATGAAGCATTTTTGAAATGTCAAAAATAAAGCTACACAGAGAGAGGATAGATTACAGGTTGAGCACTCCTTATCCAAAATACAGAAACCCTAAATGCTCCCTTATTGGAAACTTCGAGTGCCAACACAATGCCATGGTGTGGAATCCACAGTGTATTGCAGGATATTTGTACGATGTATGAAGATGTATTGCTCTAGTTGGTTAATAAAGAGCTGAATGGCCAACATCTAGACAAGAGAGAGAGACAGATGGGATTTCCTGGGAGAGAAAGGAAGAGGAGGAGGAATTTGAGTGCCAAGATTACACCAGAAATGACAGGGGACTCGGAACAAGTTGGACATACATAAACGAAGGAGAGGTAAAAATAAAAATCCATGTGGTAGAACAAAGATTAATAGGAGCAGATAAATTTAAGTATAAGAGTTAGTTCGGGAACCAGGCATTGGTGGCACTTGCCTTTAGTCCCAGCACTCGGGAGGCAGAGGCAGGCAGATCTCTGAGGTGAGTTGAGTTCAAGTTCAGCCTGGTCTACAGATCAAGTTCCAGGATAGGCTCCAAAGCAATAAAGAGAAACCCTGCCTTGAAATACAAAAAGAGAGAGAGAGAGAGAGAGAGAGAGAGAGAGAGAGAGAGAGAGAGAGTTAGGAGTTGGAAGCAAGTCTAAGCTAAAGGCCAATCTTTTATAATTAATATGTCTTTTCATCATTGTTTGGGACCTGGCTGGTGGGACTCATTACAACAATGCAAAACTGTGTTCCCTGCATAAAACTACTTAAGATGTTATATAAAATTACCTTTGGGATATATATATATATATATATATATATATATATATATATGAGTAACCAGATAACATTTGTATATAGACTTGAGTTCCATCTTGACAATATCTCATCTGTATATATTATATGTGAAATATTCCAAAATCTGAAAATAAATTAAAAAATACGAGGTACTTTGGGTCCCAAGCATTTTGGATATGGGATACACACAGTCCATGATAGCAGCAGATGTTGGGACAGGGAGCAGGAGAAAGTAGGATGACTACCTGGGGACAGATGAGGGACTCCTGTACTATTGGAATGGTTCACTGTCTTTTTTTCTCCTCTCTACTGTGAAAAAATGTATTATCAGGCAGGCATGATGATGCACACCTTTAATCCCAGCACCCAGGAGACTGAGCCAGATGGACTTCTGTAAGTTCAAAGCCAGCCTGGTCTCCATAGCAAGTTCCAGGTTAGTCAAGGCTACATGGTATGACCCTGTCTCCAAAAATACACACACACACACACATTTATTTATTATTTATTCTTGTATGTGTGTATGGTGTTTGGGCATATGAATGCCACATCACATATGTGGAAGTCAAGGGCAATTTTACGGAAATGATTCTCACCATCTACCTGGACATGCATTCCAGGAATAAAATTGCTGTTACCAGGTTTCCACAGCAAGCATTTTACTCACTGAGCTGTCTCACTGGACCCTCCCTTTTCAAAGTGTTGACTGATTTTCCAGTAGGTGAACCTACAGAGAATACCACCTACACTCAGACACCAAGGAGCCCATATAAAACCTGAAGAGTCGGATCTGTGGCGTGAATCCATGTGAATGCTCTGATTGTGTTCAAGACGGGGGAATGGGAGCACTCGCCTTTAATCCCAGCACTCGGAGGCAGAGGCGGATCTGGATCTTTATGAGTTCGAGGCTAGCCAGCCTGGTCTACAGAGCTCATTCCAGGGCAGCCAGGACTACACGGAGAAAGCCTGCTTTGAAAAACTAGAAAGACAGGATGTTAGTGTGTGCAGCAGGCTGGCCTTGGATTTATGTCACCCAAACCCCTCCTGCCTCAGCGTAGGCAAGATGCCAGAAAGTTACTGTTGGGGAAACAGAACGCAGTGTCTGCCCCTCTACTGCTCACTGCAAATGAACAGGAATGTTTTATTGTCTCAATTTAAAATATTTAGTTTTTAAAGGTGAGGGAGGCAGTCTCCTGCTCTTGGAGGATGTAAGTGCTGAAGCCAGTGTGGTTGGGAGGGGGGTGTGCGGGGGACTTGGGGGGGGGAGCAGTGGTATCATAGTGTCTAGGGACACTCCCAGGGCCTCAGCTCTGCAGGGCTTTGTAAGACTCTTTAGACAAGGATGGTAGTGTGGAAGTCCCCTGCTTCCTCGGGTCCCTAAGCACTCAGAGGAGCAGCCTCTGGGCCAGGAGAGGTGAGGTGAGCTGGGCGCTGCTCTGCTTCCCCGAGGACTAACATTGTCCAGTACTCCTTAGCTCATCCGATAAAGACCCTAAGGCCTTCAGGTTGGCCGTGACCTGGTGATGTGAATGGACCCCGTGACTGCCCGGCCTGGCACTGGGTTGAAATAGCCTAGCCGCCAGGGGACTTCCTTCATTGTCTCTAGGGCCCTCTTAGCATTTGCCTGATGTCCTCTTTCCCCCAAATCCCTCATCTGCAGCTTTAATTGGAGAACAGATTCCTACTGGGACCCCCCAAGCTGGTAGCAGCCACGGAGAGCTTTTGCCCTCACAAAGGAACCTGATTGACACTGCAGTTTTCCCCTACCTGCAGGGCCTGTAGATCCATTTTTAACCCCCTGACTCCAGAGGCCCCTGAAGGAAGGAGAAGGCCGGGCCACTGAGGCTGCATTGTTCTGCTCCTCGCTGACCCAGAAGGTCCCTGGAGCCCAGGGGAATCCAGCCGGATTGTTTTTCCCAAGCCCCCGGTCCTTCAGGTGTGAGTGGCAGCGCTCAGCCACGTAGGTTTCTGTGGCATTTCTGCAGCAGGAAAGAGGAAGGAACTGAGACCTGCACTGCCGTGGCATCAACAATGCGCCCCCAGCAGCCGCAGCGGGGACAGCGGAAGAGAGCTCAGTTTCCATGGTGATAAATCACTGGGAAGGGAGCTGGCTGCAGGATTCTTCCCTTCTCTGGGTTCCCTGCAAACCCACTCCAGGCGCCAAGGTGGTTGGAGGCCTGGGCCTCTCAGGACTGAGACGGTGTCTTCAGATGCACAAAAGTCCCACCACAGGGCCTGGAATAGATGCACCAGTAATCCCAGCAAGTTGTCTTGACCTCCACATGTCCACTATGTGCTGCATTCCCCTGCACACACACACACACACACACACACACACACACACACACACACACACACAGGGACACAGACACACACACACACACAGGGACACAGACACACACACACACACACACACACACACACAGGGACACAGACACACACATGCACAGAAACACAGACACACACACACACACACAGAGACACAGACACACACACAGGGACACACACACACACACACAGGGACACAGACACACACACACACAGGGACACAGACACACACATGCACAGGGACACAGACACACATGCACAGGGACACAGACACACACACACACAGACACACACACGTGCACACACACATACACATGTTTTGTTTTGTTTTTTGTTTTCTTTTTTCTGGACAGGGTCTTACTATACAGCCCGGGCTGTCCTGGAATTCACTCTGTAGAGCAGGCTGGCCTGGAATTCACTCTGTAGAGCAGGCTGGCCTGGAATTCACTCTGTAGAGCAGGCTGGCCTGGAATTCACTCTGTAGAGCAGGCTGGCCTGGAATTCACTCTGTAGAGCAGGCTGGCCTGGAATTCACTCTGTAGAGCAGGCTGGCCTGGAATTCACTCTGTAGGCCAGGCTGGCCTGGAATTCACAAAGATCTGCCTGCCTGTCCCTGTCCTTCCGAGTGCTGGGATTAAAGGTGGGTGCACCATCACACCCAGCTTGATTTTGTTCATTTCTTTTTTAAAGCAGGAGTCAATTGGTAGAGGTGCAAGCCTGGCAGCCTGGGTTCCACCCCCAGACTCCAACCAAAGGTGGAAATCGGGAAGCGATTCCTCAAAGTTGCCCTCTGATCTCCATACGCACACCGTGGCAAGTGTACCCACATACATACACTATGCACTCCTTCACACAGAGGACAATAATTTTACACTATGCACTCCACACAGAGGACAATAATTTTAAAATAATCATTAAAAAGCAACCATCAGCTGCTTGTATAATCCTACCGCTAGGAAAACAGAGGCAGGAAGATTGTAACAAATCCAAGACCAGCCTACTCTACTCAGCTTGAGACACAGAGATTCTGTCTCAAATGAAACAAAACAAACAACAAAAAAGTAGAAGCCAGGGCTGGAGAGATGGTTCAGCAATTAGGAACCACTTGCTGCTCTCCCAGAGGGCCTGGGTTTCTGGTTCCACAGACACACATGCCAGGCAAAACACCCACACACACTGATTAATTACATAAATAATAAATCAGCAGGAGCCATCTTCATGAGTACCCCAGGTCAGGGAGCAGGAGCCACATCCATGAGTACCCAGGTCAGGGAGCAGGAACCACATCCATGTACCCAGGTCAGGGAGCAGGAGCCACATCCATGAGTACCCAGGTCAGGGAGCAGGAGCCACATCCATGAGTACCCCAGATCAGGATGTTTTGACTCTTAATGGGTGTTTAGCAAAGATGTGATTCTGTGTCCTCTGTCACACATGGTTCTAGGCATTTATCTATGATATTGCCTTTAGTTATATCACTCCAAGACTGGCCCAGGCAACATGTCCCTTCTGACTAGCCAACACCCCCTCCCTTCCTGCTCTGTGCTGGCTGAAACCGGAAGAGATCCCACCTACACTGCTAGGCCAACAGGCTCTCAGCCTTTCCACAGCTATGAAACACCAAGAGACTTTGAAATAACCCTTTTACCTGCAACCCAGAGGCCCACAGACTCGGTCCACAATGCACAGCTTCCTCTTGTTTCACTCGAAGAATGAAATCAAATTCCACATGCAAATAATTTAGCATTAACTAAATTGTGCAACAGCCAGATCTCTCCACTTAAAGATACAATCATCTTAGGCTTTGAGAGATGGCTCAGCAGTTACAGGCATTGGTTGCTCTTCCAGAGGACCTGGGTTCAACACCCAGCATACACATAGAAGCTTACAGCTATCTGTAACTCCAATTTTAGGGGATCCAATACACAGATAAATGTGCATATAAAAAAATTATTTTAAAAAATACAGTCATCTTAGCTGTATGTGGTGGTGCTCAGGAGGCAGAGGCAGGTAGATCTCTTGAGTTCTAGGCCAGCCTGGTCTACAGAGCAAATTCCAGGACAGCCTCCAAAACTACAGAGAAACCCTGTCTCAAAAAACAAAAACAAAATAAACAAAACAAAACAAAACAAAAAATACAGAGGGTTGGGTGGTGGTGGTGGCGCCTTTAATTCCAGCACTCAAGAGGCAGCAGTAAGTGACTTTTCATGAATTCAAGGCCAGCCTGATTTACACAGCAAGCTCCCTGTCTCCCTGACTTCCAATGTCTCTGTCTATGTAGACTATGCTGGTCTTGAGTTCTGGATCCTTCCTTATCTGTCCCCCAAATGCTGGGGTCATAGTCATATCACACTATGCCAAAGACATTTTGGATAAAATCTTCTAATGATGAGATTTATGAAATACAGATTGTGGAGAAGTTGCTGATGAAGAGGTAAACAAACAAAAATACTCAGCTTTCTCCAAATTCTAGTTGCTTCAAGAGTAGCTGACATTTCCACCTGAGACAATGAGGAGGTGACACTTGGAGAGGAGGAAGGAGACATTTGCTCTGTGAGACACTCTTCACGTGCAGTCCTGGGTGCTTTTCAGCCCAGGACTAAATGGCTTTAGTGTATTCCTCACTCTCACCAAGTGATGGGGGAGAAAATCAAATCAAAACCAAACAGTAAAAACCAAAGGTATGGTTCTTTCCGCAGAAGTTTTGAAATTATAGAAATTTAACAATGGCGCCATCTAATGGATAACTAGAAAAATAAGGCCCACTGCCCTCCCCAGATCTTTTTTTTTTCCAGCTATAAACTGGTCTAGCAGGGTGCGATGGGAATTTAGCAAGACAAATGTTCCGAAACAAAAAAAGAATAAAGGTTTGGGGTGTTTGTCTAGTATATCAAGGGGTCCTAGGTTCAAGCCCAGTCTCTGTCTCTCTGTCACTCTCTCTCATACACACACACACACACACACACACACACACACACACACACACACCATGGCTCATCCTAAATTCTTCCTTCTCGGTTTTTTGACACACTTAGTTCACTTTTCAGGGCTTTGGTTTTCTTGGAGGGATTTTTGTTTGCTGTGATTGTTTTATTGTATTTTAGACAGGGTCTCATATAACCCAGGGTGATCTTAAACTTGACAGATAGCTGAAGTGAGCCTTGAACCCCTGATTCCTCTTCTCTATTTCTTGAACGCTAAGACACAGGGGATGTACCACTCTGCTGATTTTTTTTTTTTTTTTCTTGAATTCTTTGAGACAGTGTCTCAGGTAAGTCAGGCTGGTTTCAAACTCACTATGCAACTGAGGATGGTCCATCTGTCCCTGCCTCCGCCTCCCGAGTGCTGGGATTAAAGACATGTATGACCTCCTCCTGGCAGCTTTTTTTCTTTTTAAGAAAAGATTTATTTACTTTTGTTTTATGTGTACTGGCTGTTTAGCCTGCATGTAGTCTGTGTATTGCATGCATGTAGTGCCTATGGAAACCAGAAGAGGGCAGCAGAGCTCCCAAAGCTGGAGATAACAAGCTGTTGTGAGTCATCCTGCAGACAGTCCCCACCCTCTCTCTCTCTCTCTCTCTCACACACACACACACACACACACACACACACACACACACACACACACACACACCTCGGGTCCTCTGGAAGAGCAGCAAGTTATTAACTGCTTAACTATCTCTCTAGCCCCCTATTTTAAATTTTTGCTATATATTAAACTATATCTTATATTACTTACTGTCTGATAAATATTTCCCATAACACTTCCACAGTGTAATTAGAGACTTCTTAAAAACTGAATGAGGTTATCAGTTTAGGCTTGTCACTCAGCAGAAAGGGCACCTCTGCATCTGACTATGTTTATTACTGTCCATTGCATCAGGAGGGTCACTGTCATGAGCTGTGAAACCTTGAAGTTGGCATGAGTTTTGGCTCCAAAGGATGTGTCAGGTCTAAGGATGAACGGGTCCTTTTTAAAGTGGACTTCACCCCAGATTTATTATGCCATCCTTGAGCAGGCATCTGTCCTTTTCTGGGGCCAGCTGAAGCACCCTAGCAACATTTGTCAACATCAGTGGGCAGTATTTTCCTTGGTGTCATCTGTGGTCTCTGTGAGCCATCAGAGTTTGCTGTGGTCAGCAAACTTCCTGCTGGTTTCCAAAGTTACACATGCCCCCAAACTGCATCTCTACCCACAAAGTCTCTGACCTGAGACTTCCTTCTGCCCAGGCAAGACAAAAGTCACTCTGGGGAAAAGAGTCAAAGTTAAAATTCTACCAGGTGTGGTGACAACTCATTTAGCACTCAGGAAGCACAGGTAGGTGGCTCTCTGTCAGTTCAAGGCCAGCCTTGTCTACATATCAGATTCCAAGTCAGCTGTAGCTATGTAGCAACATCCTGTCTCAAAACAAAACTAAGAACAACAACACCAGGCTGAGCAGACAGCTCTTCCAGAAGTTATGTCCCCAGCACCCAAATGACAGCTTACAACGGTCTGTAACTCCAGTCCCAGAGGATCCAATGTCTTCAGGCACAAGGCACACACATTGCAGAATACCCATTCACACAAAATAATAATAGATTAAAATTAAAAAGTAGGGCTGGAGAGGTGGCTCAGAGATTAAGAGCCCTGACTGTTTCTTCCAGAGGCCCTGAGTTCAATTCCCAGCAACACATGGTGGTGCACAACCATCTGTAATGAGATCTGGTGCCCTCTTCTGGCATACAGGGATACATGCAGGCAGAATACTGTACTTGTAATAAATAAATAAATAAATCTTAAAAAAAATTTAAAAAGTAATGCTTTCAAACGTTCATCTCCCTTTAGACTAAACTTGAGGACCACCCCATGAAAAATAAACTCATGGGGCTCTCTACCCAGACTTTCTTTTTTTTTTAATTTAAAGAATTGTCTATTGCCCATCTGGTTTTGAGACAGGATCTTGCTAGGTAACCCAGGCTGACCAGGAGCTGGACCAGCCTTGAACGTCTGTCTTCCTGCCTCCTGGCCTAGCTTTAGTGACAGAAAACAGTCATTACAGCACAGGGTGAGCATCCCTATCCAAAAAATTCAGCAACCAAAATGCTCACAAAACCAAGACTTTCTCAGCAAATTTCTTCAGATGTAAAATGGGGGTGATAATACTCCAGGAGATTAAAGGACAGCATGTAGGAAAAGCCCAGAAATAATAGCTGCCATCGTGAGCCACTGTTAATGACAAACTGGCCTCAAGATTTGTAAAGCTGTGGGGTAGGAGCCAAAATGCATTCCTGAGGGCAGAGACAATAAGTGGAAAGGGATGACCCTTAACGCCTTACAGATACTTCCCCGACTGCTATTTGCTGTGGAACAATCTTTTTACACAATTGTATGCTACTGTGTTGTCTTTGAATTGCTCAGTTGCTAAGGAAGGAACAATAATTGTTACAATACACTTTATTATCAATGCTGCTGAATTAATACAATTTATATATTGTAAAAATGCTTTGGCTTCCAAATTTAAGTCTAAGGACGGGTTACTGGGGGAAAGGATTTCTATTTTTGTTTCCACAGAAAATGAAAAGCTATGGATTCCTTCCAGACTAACATGGCTTGATCAAGCAAGACCCCCTGAAACAACGTCCCAGGTGATCCAACGTTCAAAACAACTGAGACAAGGCAGCCTTGCAGACCACTACAGCCAGGATTTCTGCATCTTCTTAGGATCCCCAAGACAGAGTCCCCTACCAGCAGGAAGCAGTTTGGAAAGAACGATGTCCAAATTCTCAAATATTGCTTATAAATGTTTGTCTTCATTTAAATGGAGTTGGTTATAAATGGTTAATGATCACAACCAATCTCTTTTTAAAGGTAAAAAGGGGATTATGGTATAGAAGTGAACACTTTGCTTTGGAATGGATTTTCATTTGATATAACTTAAGGTCAATTTTGTAATATGTATATTTCTCCTCTTGTTTAGGTATTGTGTTTATATAGCTCATTTAAAATGTAATGTATAATTTAGTACAGATTATAGTTACCTATAATAGTCAAAACTTATAGTTAAGTTAGTTATGTTTTCTAGATATATAGAGATATATTACAAATGGATAGACATTCTTCAAACCTTTCAAAGACCTACAGAATATGGCACTTAAAATGGTTTAGGGTTTTTCTTCACAGTGAGGCACAACTGCTCCTGGCAACACCACCTGGGTCAGAAAGGAAGATGGACATCAAAGAAACTCATTATAGAGTTTGCCTCCAATATGGCAAGACTAGCCATTTGGGCAAGATATTGCTCTTGTCTGGACTGTTTGACTTTATGCTATATAAACTGGACATGCAGGACCCACAGAAAAGTGACTGCTGAAATAAGATGGACATTGCTACAGGGTTCCTGCTTCATGGAAGAGTCTGCCAGACATTTTGCAATACACAGAGAAAAGTAACTGACAAACTGCCAACACAGGTAGACAGTTTAAAGTTTCCTGCTTTGCTGAGGAGTCTGCCAGGTACACCGTGGCCTGGGCCAAAGAGGGATGAGCCAATTTACAGAAGAACCTTTGTATGACTGTCTGGGTAGCGAGATGTCTCTGTCATTTCTAGAGTTGATATATCCTTCTGTGGTCTTTGATGGATTTGAAGACAGATACTTATGATTATAGTTTTCCTTAGTTAGAATTAAAGGTAAATTACATCTAAGACTTTAGACTCACACAGATAGGATAGATGATGGAATATTTTCTTTAAATCTTGCTAAATGTTAATGGGCTAAATATTGTTAACTATAGTTCTTAGTTGATAACTGTTTTGTTACATATTTTACTATGGTAAAGCTAAAACCCTTCTTTTTATTTAGACAGACAAGAGGAGATGGGAAATGTCATTCTGTAAATATGTTTCTCTTATTGGTTAATGAATAAAGCCCTGTTGGCCAATAGGAAGGCAAGATAGGCAGGACTAGGAGACAAGGAGGATTCCGGAAGACGTAGGAGGAGAGTCAAGATGTAGGGGCTTGAAGGAAGAGGTCTGGACCCTCTCTCTGGTAAGATAAGACCACGTGGCAATACTTAGATTAATAGGAATGGGTTAATATTTAAGACAGAGCTAGCCAATAAGAAACACTAGTAACAGGCCAACAGCTTTATATCTAATACAGCGTCCCTGTGTGCTATTTGAGGGCTGAGGCAGCACTGGGACCAGGCTGGTGGGGGCGGAAAATTCATATTGTAACACACAATATGAATATGTATTACTCTCATTGGTTAATAAAAAGCTGACTTGCTGATGGCTAGGCAGGATTTTCTGGGCCGATGAGGTAAATGAGCCTTGGGCAGCACATAGATGAATAGAAATGGGTTAATTTAAGTTACAAAAGCTAGCTAAAAACAAGCTTAAGCTACTGGCCAAACATTTATAATTATCATTAAGTCTCTGTGTGGTTATTTGGGAACAGCTGCCAGGACAAAGTAAAGTCTACCTACAGCTATTTCTGTTTCTTCCAAATATTCAAATATTTCTTATCTAATCTTAAGAAAGGAGGCACTGCTGTCTACGAGGCCATGTGTTACCCGGAGACAGGTAAAGGCCACAGGTGGATCTTTCCAAGAAGGGCTATTACTTATAATTTATTTAAATTAATTAATTCGAATACTGAGAGTCATCTTTTTTTGTTTGGTTGTTTTTTCGAGATAGGGTTTCTCTGTGTAGCCCTGGCTGTCCTGGAACTCACTCTGTAAACTAGGCTGGCCTCGAACTCACAAAGGTCTATGTGCTTCTGCCTCATGCGTGGTGTGTGCCGCCAACACCACCATCTCAGGGCTCAGCGCCTGCCACCCTTGGTGTTTTGCAAGAAGAAACGTTAAAAATAGACGTGCTGGGGCGAGAGCCATGGTTCACAATGAGAGTGCCTGCTCTATGCAGAGGACCTGAGTTCAGCTACCAGTGCCCACATCAGGGGGCCCCACAGCCACCTGTAACTTCAGTTCCTGTGGGACAGATGTTCTCTCTGGCCCCAAAGAGCACTCACATGTCTGGACAGTGTTGGAGCCTGTGGCTCGCCTCATAGGCAGCTAGGAACAGAGTGGAGGGTGTTGTTAATCCCATTGGTCAAGAATAAGCCCACTACCACAACTTTTGAGCCAAATGTGACATTAGTCAGAGGCTTATAAAGGCAAAACCCAAGTACTTCCCACCTTTGTCCAATCAGGGGCAAGCATACATCCTGGCATATTTCCTGCCTACTACCTCTAGCTTAGGTGCGATCAACCACATCCGTGCAGTTGGGGCAACCAAGCTCGTTTCCAGAAGTGAAAACAAGGGGCTTTTAATTTTCCATGAACAACCCCCAGCCCTCCAGGAAGTTATCTGTCCCTGAGCAAGAGGTGCTTACACGTTAGCAGCATTAGGATCTCTGCAGCACAATGGTTTAGACTTAAAACACGACTTTTAGCCATCCCAGTGCGAGGAGGGAGAGAGAGAGGACTAAAGAACTATCGTCACAAAACAGGTCCAAGTGAGGCAGGAGGGCTTTCTGTCAGGGTACTGTTCCGGTACCACAAGGCCAGTTAAACTAAGCAGTGACGAGTCAAGTTGTGTAAACTCGTCTAAACCCTCTCACTTCCTTCGTAGCCTCGGGAAGAGGAAACTTAAGAAGCCACACCCCACTCTGCAGTAGCACAAATAGGATGGGTGATGGTGGCTCTCCCTTGTACTCCTCCTTCATGTCTTTCAAGGGAACGAGGCACTGGCTGGACAAGCTGTTACTCGGGGCTGTTTTTCTTTCTATGGCATGTAAGCCTGACTCAGTATTGTAAGAATTACCTCTCAGGCCCGGCGTGGTGGTGGCACACACCCTTAATGCCAACACTCGGGAGGCAGAGGCTGGAGGATCCCTGCGAGTGTGAGGCCAGCTTAGTCTACAGAGGGAGTGCCAGGACAGCCAGAGAGCTACATAATGAGCTCAAAAAACAAAGGCGAAAACCAGACAAGACAACATCAGCTCTCCAAAACACCATGTGGAAAATGAGTTCTTGCTAATCTTATCTTCTTCTCTTTTAGTTCAGAACGCTGCAGTGGATTGTGAGAAGGTGAAAACTAATGGTAAGTTTCATTTCCTAAAGTGATGTTCACCAGAATGGTCCGATAGCGGGCTTTGACTGTGAGTTCAGAGGGGGATTGTAGCTTTTTTTCCCTACTTGAAACTCAGTAGCAAAGTCTTGAGGCAGTTTTTACCATGAAAAACTTCAAACTCCCCTTGCTTTGCTAGAAAACCCTCACATAATCATTGTAAATGTTATTATTTATTTACTTTTGAGGCTGAGTCTCATGTAACCCAGGCTGGCCTCAAACTCCATTATGTAGCCAAGGCTGGACTAGAAGCCCAGACCCTTCTTAAGGCAAGGACAGCCCAGGACACATCAAGACCAAGTTCTCAGCACAAAAGAGGACAGGGAATAACAAAGACAGGACTTAGATAGCCAGGGACAAAAGGAATAGTGAGGGGGTAGGGTACCTGCCCTGGAGGGACAAAGGACAGCCTCTGGGTAGAGAGGAGACAGACTTGACCCATAGGCAAATGGGGGTTTACAAAGGGAAAGCCGCATCAGGATGAGTGGTGTGTTTGATTGGGCATGCTATTTGGGGTAACCACAGGAGGCCTTTGGTTAGTGGACTCCAATGTGTTGGTAGGAGGAAGTGAGCACGTAAGCCTTGCTGCTTGCTTTAGGAACGCAATCTAAAGGATTAGCAAGGCAGAGGGAATGGGGGAGATGCAAAAGGCAACCGCTGTGGGCGCCACGTGCCCTCCATGCTCAGGCCTGCTCAGTCCTTCTGCCTCTTCCTCCCAAGTGCAGGGATGACAGGTGTGTGCCACCACGCCCACTCAACACACCCTAAATTCAAGCAACTAGCGCTGTGCATAGGAGGAACTCCACCGCTGGCTCAGGGCACGCTGCTGCTGAGCCTGGCATGGTACTCACCAGCGAGCAGCCCGGGCACTCACACTGACCACTTCTGAGTTTGATCTCTCTCGTCTGTGCTTACTGCTCTGCACGGCTTCTGACATACAATACTCCTTCAATGCATGCTACCCACAAGGGATTGACAGTGCTGCCTCACAGCCCCGCCATCTCCCTCTCCTTCCAGAAGCATCCAGTATCAGCAGTTGGATTGTTTGGGGGTTTTGTTTTTGCTTTTTTGTTTTGCTTTTGTTGTTATTTTTTTGAGACAGGGTTTCTCTGTGTAGCTCTGGCTGTCCTGGAACTAGCTCTGTAGATCAGTCTGGCCTCGAACTCACAGAGATCTGCCTGCCTCTGTCACCCAAGTGCTGGGATTAAAGGTGTGTGCAGTCCACTGCTTTTGTTTTTACGGATTGTTTGTGATAGGATCTTGCTGCTTGGACTAGCACTCACTATGTAGCCCTGGCTGTGTTGGACTCATAGGAACCCTTCTGCTTCAACCTCTTAAGTGCTGAGTGTGGCTGAGCATACAATGGAGAAGCCGAGATGGGTATGTTTATGTCTGTCTATGATGTCAGGATTTATTGAACAGTAATAAATTCACAAGCTCTGTTGGTTCTGTTGGCTGTAATTTTCCAGGTAGTCCTGATCTCCCTTGATTGCTGGCAGTTAAACAAACACAGGTTCTTTTATTCCAATTTTAAATGCAATATTGACACTCAGATCATACATTACACACCTTACAGTAGATATATACGTGGAGCGCCTGCAATGGGGGAGCACGTTTAATGTCAGCACTCAGGAGGCAGAGGAGGGCAGATCTCCAAGTTTGGGGCTACTCTGGTCTACATAGCAAGCTCCAAGACAGCCAGGGTTACACAGAGAACCCTGTCTCAAAAGAATCGTGTGTGTGTGTGTGTGTGTGTGTGTGTGTGTGTGTGTGTGTGTGTGTATGTATGTATGTATGTATACAGGTTACAGACTGGCTACCAAGGCCACAGCAGACAGAGATCAAGGAATTCTAAGAGGCCTTACTGAAGGCAGCCTGGTCTGGCTTAGATCTCACTACATAGCAGAGACCGACTGACCTTGAATTCTCTATCCTTCTGCCTCCATCCCCCAAGTGCTGAATTTACAGCTGTGATTACAACTGGGAAAGACAGACAGACCCTGTGGAGTCTGGGGGCATCCGGAAAAAGAGCAGAAAAGACTTGTCATGGGATTGGGTTGTGGGGAAGCTGTCAAGGCTTCAGGTCTGTGCCTGGTTTATGGGAAAGTAGTCCGTGCTAAGAAATGTTGGCAGTTCTCACCTGAAACAATACAAATGGGAAGTGGAGCCCTTGTTAAAGCCGAACAAAAACATAGAGACAGGTGTGCCAGAAGGAGTCTTTATCTGGGAAAAGGCAAACGGAACTACAATATGGAACGCGGTTCGCAAACCAAGTGGCCTCTGGCACACCTGAAGAACAAAGAAATGTGATACTTTGTTTACGATCTAACAAATAAAGCTTGATCAGAGTACAAAGGTAGCCACACCAGTTAGCCATAGAGTCCTGGCAGTGGTGGCACACACCTTTAATCCCAGCACTCGGGAGACATAAACAGAGAGACCTCTGTTAGTTCAAGGCCAACCTGGGCTACAAGAGGTTGAATCACACAAAGCTGATTGCCAGTACCTGGGATCCCACTCATTTAATCCCAGCACTAGGGGGATAGAGACAGGACTTGTCACTCCTGGCTGTGTGGAGAGAGGAATGTAAGGCAGGAGGAGACGAGCTCAAGGCAGTCTGACTGCGGTTTGGTGGAGAGCAGTGCAGTGTGGAGATGCAATCTGAGGACAGAAAAAGCCCTTTGGTCTGAGCATTGGTTAGACGTGAGAACTCATTAGTGGCTGGCTGCTTTGCTTCTCTGATCTTCATCACTGACCCCATTATCTGACCCCGGGTTTTTTTATTATTAAGACCAAGTAGAATTCCTGCTACAAAGAAAAGATTGGGGTTGACTGGGGAAACAAAATTGTCCTAAGGTGTTTGTTTCTGTTTTGAGAAAGGGGAGGGATATTGGTTACTTCTCTCACTACGGTGACTAATAACAAGACAAGAAGCAACCAAGGGAAGAAGGCCCAACCTGAGCTCACAGATCCAGGGGACATACCACCTGTGATGGCCGGGCAGTCACGGTGGCAGGGGCCTGAGGCAGCTGGTCACAGGGCATCCACGGTTAGGAAGCAGAGAGAGATGGATGCTCAGTTCCCTGTCCTTGGCTTCTTTTTCTTCAGTCTGGGGACCCAGACCTTTGACGGATCACCCATTCAGAGTGGGTCTTCCCACCCCAATTAATGCAACATAGAAACTTCCTCACAGGCATCCCAGAGGCAGGCTCCTGTGACCCTAGAGCCTGTCAACTTGTCATTATTAACATCACACTGATCTCCTGGAAGCCAGCCTGCCCTTGAACTCCCTGTATGGCTAAGGATGGTCTTTCTTGCTCCCATCCTCCACGAGCTGGAATTGCATGCCTGACTCACGTTGTTGGATGGAACTCAGGCTTTGGTGCGTGCTAGGCGAGCACTCCACCACCGAGAGCTACAGCCCTAGCCCCGTCGAGCGGTTTTAATGAAGACTGCTGTATCATTTTTGTTTTTCCAGAATTACCTTCTCCAGATTTGAACTCAAGTGTGAATTCGGTCAGGATGGGCCAAAATGTATCTCTGTCTTGTTCCAGCAAGAACACGTCAATGAATATCACCTATTCGCTATTTTTGGGTAAGAAACACCTACAAACTAAGAAAACAAGAGCGGAAGCTGTGACTTTTTACCTGAGGATCTCCAACACCAATGAAACCGGCCCCTACAAATGCAAAACCAATGATTCCAACTTGCAGAAATATAGTCCAGAACTCAACTTCACAATCAGCCGTAAGTGCCTCTCGCCATTCAGAGGGGGTTGGAGGGGGAGGGGGCGTGAAGGGACTGACTCTCTCTGCTGCTATGAAGAGCTCTTGGCGGTTGAAAACACTCAAGACTGTGGACAGGGACAGGACAGGACAGGACACATGGCTCATCAGTTTAGAGCACTTGCTGCAGGCTTTTTATTTTCTTCTTATTCTAGCTGGGCTCTTAGTCTAAAGGATGGTGCTCCCACATTGGAGAAGGTCTTCCCCACTTAGCTAATCCTCTGTGGAAGAGCTTCACTGATGTCCTAGTCCCTCCCTCATCTAACCAAGATTAGCCAGCTCACCAATCTCCTCCTTCTGGACACGAGGCAGCACCCTTCTGGCCCAGCCACACCTATGCCTTCTGTTTTCCTCTCTGTCGCCTTCCCATGCCATGCTTCCCTCAGTCTGGCACTGGTAGCCCCATCTGTGGTGACCTTGTCAATGAGTCCCTAGGAGAATGAGAGAAGGAGTCTAAACATTTTATCTGCAGTCTCGTCAGAACTCATAAGGAACCACTGGTTCTCCAGGTCTATTGGCATGGGGGCCACAAGCCACATGTATTCACACAAAATTAAATTCAAACTAATCAAAACGGCAGTAAAACAATCCAGGGCTGGCAAGGTAGCTCAGTGGGGTAAAGGTGCATGCTGTACAAGTCTGACTTTGATCCCTAAAAGTCATAGAGCGAGTTCTAGACTAGGCAGGGTTACGTGGTGAGACACTGTCATAGAATAAATAAAATAAAAAACCTCAGTGCCATAGTCTACTCACATTTTAAGCATTCAAGAGTCACAGGTACTAGTGACTAGTCCACCATTACAGAAAGTTTTGTTAGACAGAAATGCAGGCCAATGGCTCTAAATTTTAGTGTACAAATGTCTTACTCTAATTTAATATGGCAGGGCATATTTTCCTTAGGGGGTGATCAGAAGGTCAACGTGCCATCACTTGTTTTGTTGCTATGACAAAACATCTGGCAAAAACATTCTGAAGTAGGATTTGTTTGGGTTCAAAGTTCCCAGTGACACAGTCATCATGACAGGGACAATTACAGTAGCAGGAGAGGAAGGTGGCCGATTACATTTCACCCACATACAGGAAGTGTGTGTGTGTGTGTGTGTGTGTGTGTGTGTGTGTGGTGTGTGTGTGTGTGTGTGTGTGTGTGTGTGTGTGTGTGTGTGTGTGTGAATCCTGTGCTCAGTTTTTTCTTATTTTGGAAATTTAGTGATTATTACTTTTTGTTTTGTTTTGTTTTGTTTTTTTTAGACAATGTCATCATGTACCCTTGGCTAGCCTGGAACTCACTATGTAGACCAGGCTGGCCTTAGACTCACAGAGATCCATCTACTTGCCTCTGCCTCCCAAGTGCTGGGGTTAAAGACATGTGCTACCAGGCTACTTTTCTTTCTGGGATTTTCCCCATGAGATGATACCACCCACACTTAGGGTGGATCTGTCCATCTCAATTAACCTCGTCTGTATAATCCCTCATGACTTGTCCAGAAATTAACTCATAGCAGATTCTAGATCAAATTAAGTTGACACCACTATTGACCAGCACAGCCAAAGGTGTGGTTTTTTGCAGGAGTTTCATGCTATGGGGCTCCAGGTGGGAGACAGTAGTCTGAACATAAACTAAGTGGCAATTGTGGCTGTCACAGGAGATGGAATGTGGTACACTGTGGCTCACCAGAGCCCTCTACCCTACATGGTAAGGCTGCCAAAGGTGCATTCTCTGCATGTGGCCTTCCAGCAGTTAGTCCAAGTGACACTCTGCTCAGCAAACTATTTAACAAACTGATGGATCACAAAACACGGTCGTCTTCAATGAAGTCTCACAGATACATTCGTCTCTATCGACTGCACACTTGGTGCAGGCTGTTGTCTGTTTCAAGCTATGGTGCTTCCAGGACATCGGTGATACCTAAGATGTGCTTATGTCCCTAGAGCCTTAAGCATAGGTTCCTTAGTCAAGGTCCCCTTATGGAGAACCTGGATGCACCACACCCTGATTTATATTGATTGGCTTCTGCCCTCATGGAACCTCTGGTCTAGGGGGAAGACACAAAACCCAGACAAACGGCTCACACGTTGTGCGGGCTCTTGTAAAGGAAACTGGCAATGTGGAGAAGGGTTAAGGCCTGGAGAAGGGCCCGCCTCGGTGAGCTAGGAGGGCCTGTCCAGGGGGCTGGAAGAACGAGAAGAAGCAGCTAGCTATGTGGGGAGACTGGTCCAAGTCCTCCGTGTGCTCAGAGCTCTAGCGTGGGGTGGGAGCTGGGCTGGTTCAGGACGGTTGAAGGTCAGAGAAGTGTGCGGGCCCAGGGGAAGCTTCAGACACAAGGCTCAGGTTTGGAGGAGCCTGGAGTAGTGGGAGGCGCCGCTCTGCTGCTAGCCTGCTCTTTATCAGCCCTGTGGCCTTGGCCATTTCCTTCGTTCTTTGGAAGCAGACTCTCGTGTATCCTAGGGTGGCTTTGCATTCACTTACGTAGGTAGCCAAGGATGACTCTTACGAAAGTTCCAGGACAGCCAAGACTACATAGAGAAACCCAGTCTCATAAGGCAAAAATACATAAATAAACAAAACTACAGAAATCTATAAAAAAAAAAACAAACTGTAGAAAAAAGTTGGAGCCGGTGGTGGTGGCACACACCTTTAACCCCAGCACTCGGGAGGCAGAGGCAGGAGGAGCTCTGTGAGTTTGAGGCCAGCCTGGTCTACAGAGCGAGTTCCAGGACAGGCTCCAAAGCTACAGAGAAACCCTGCTCAAAAAACCAAAAAAAGAAAGAGTCAGGTTTGACAGAACCAGAGAGCCCTGTAGTTCCTGTTTTTCGTTTCTCTTAAATCAATTTAGTAGGGCTGCTTCTGCTTTTTGGAGGAAGTAAAAGTACTTGCACAACTGAATTCTATAGATGGAAACACAGTTAGAGAAAAATGATACTTTTGGTTTAAAACGCAGCCAGCCCTCCATCTCAGTGGGCAGAGGTGCTTGCCTTGCCATCAAGTCTGGCAATTTAAGTTTGGCCCCTACACCACACCACATGGTGGAAAGAATCGACTCCCCTAAGTTATCTTTTGGCTTGAACATACACACCATGCGTGTGTGTGTGTGTGTGTGTGTGTGTGTGTGTGTGTGTGTGTGTGTGTACACTACACAAACTCTTGATTATAGTCCTTCTTAATGAGCAAGCTGGCTCATGCCTTTAATCCCAGTACTCAGGAGGAAGAGGTTGGGGAATCAGAGTTCAAGGCCAGCTTGGTCTACAAGAGTGAGTTCCAAGACAGCCAGGGCCACATAGAGAAGCTCTATCTTGAACCGCCCCCTCCCAAAAAAATAGAATAAATAAATATCCAGGTATGTTGCACACACCTGTAATCCCAGCATGTGAGAATTGGAAGCAGGAGAATCAGGAGTTCAAAGCTAGCCTCAGCGACATAGCAAGTTCAAGAGAAGAAATAATAGACCATGAAGTCTGCACATCACATTTCCTGAAGCCAAGAGGTGGCCTTGCTCCCTGCTGCAATTCCCAGCACCTGGCTCGTGTCACACTGCACACGGATAGCCAGGTTAGCTATTGTATGGCCCCCAGCTGTGTGTGTGGCTCCTCAGCAGGCCATTCGCCTTGAGGCCGGTGAGCTGGAGTAAGGGGTACTCGGTATGGTGATCTGTGTACCGGAGTACTCAGTATGGTTGGTACCTGCTTCCATCCTTCTAGATCTGGCAACTGCCCTGGTCAATCAGATGGAAACTGGTCTAAACTGATTTTATTAGTTTACTATGTGTGTGCACCCATATGCATGTGGCCCTAAGTGAATGTCAGAGGCCAGCTTTGACATGTCTGTCCTCTGCTTCCATAATGTGGGTCTCAGAGCTTGAACTCAGGTCAAGGGGCTTGCGTCACCGCGCCTTACCTGCTGAGCCATCCTGCCAGCCCCAGACCAATCAATCTGCATTTCCACGCTGCCTCTCAGGCTAGCCACCTTGATGATATGTTCTTTCCCTGAGTTCCTTCAACAGACTCTGCACTTCTAGAAACTGCAGCTGCTTTTGCCCTGATCCACCTCCTGTTTGGGCCTCTGGCTTCCAACTGTAGAGTCCCTGTGGGAGCGTCACACACTAGACGGAATTGCTTCCCACATCAAGGGCAGAAATGGGTGTGATGGTGAGACCCGACCCCACCTTATTCCTAGTGTTCCTAGCCACGCCTTCCACTTCAGAGGCCCGAGTAGCCCGTGTAGCCATAGTTGCACCCATGTTAGACTGTGTTTCTTTAGTATTCCTCACCCTTTTCGTTGCTTCAGTTTTGGGGACAGAATCCCTTTGTAGCCCATGGAACTCATGATTCTACGTCAGCCCCCTGATTACAGATATATCCTAACTCACTTAGCTTTTTTTCTTTCTTTCCCCCTGACCAGGTCTGTAGCCTGGCTGGCCTTGAAATTTTGACAATGCTCCTGCCTCTCAGCTTGTTGAGTGCTAGGATTACATTGTTTTGTCTTAAGTGTGTGTATGTGTGTGTGTGTGTGTGTGGTGTGTGCATTGTGGGATGTGTATGTGTGTGTGTATGCATGTGGTGTGTGTGTGTGTGTGTGTGTGTATGGTGTGTATATGTGTGGTGTGTGTGTGTGTGTGTTTGTGGTGTGTATGTATATGGTGTCTATGTGTGTGGTGTGTATGTGTGTGGTGTATGTGTGTGTGTGTGGTGTCTATGTGTGTGGTGTGTATATGTGTGGTGTGTGTGTTAGTGGTATGTGTGTGTATATGGTGTCTATGTGTGTGGTGTGTATGTGTGTGTCTGTGGTTTGTTGATGAGTGTGTGTGTGTGTAGTGTGTGTGTGTGTGTGTGTATGTTTGTCTGTGGTTTGTGTGGTGTGTGTGTGTGTGTGTGTGTGTGTATGTTTGTCTGTGGTTTGTGTGGTGTGTGTGTGTGTGGTGTGTATGTTTGTCTGTGGTTTGTGTGGTGTGTGTGTGTGTGTGTGTGTGTGTGTGTGTGTGTGTGTGTGTGTGTAGTATGCACTTGTGTATACAGATACTTATGAGATCAGAGGTCTGTGTGGCATGCCATCCTGATTGCTGTCCACTACATTTTGAGGCAGGGTCTCTCACCAAACTGGAGCTCACTGGTTTAGTTAGAGAGGCTGGCCAGTGAGCTCTAGAGAGCACTGCAGAGCAGCACAGAACTTCCAGGGTTGGGTCTGTGCTGCTCTGTGGTGCCATGGGGGAGGCAGGACCGAGGTTCTAACTTTAAGAACTCTATGGCCCTACAATGGAACTCTCATGGGGCACACGATGATGGTTATTAACTCAGGAGACAGCCATGACGGCCTTTCCTAGAGCACTTATGAGGCCAGTGTCATTGGAAGTGGTGACCTGTGAACACTGTTTTCTTACAGAGGAAGATAGCTGTCCTTCATGTCTGCTGTCACAGCTACTCCCAGGGGTGTTACTGGGGCTACTGGCAATAATCCTAGTTCTAGTTTTTTTGATTCAACCAAAATACAAAAACGGTAAGTTCTCCCTGGCATGATCCTGTGAGGTTCAGACTCAGCCCGGGGGATGGGACAAGAGTCAGAAATGGAGCTGGGGGGAGGTGGGGGGTGGGAAGGAGGGACTGGAGAGACAGCTCAGCAGTTAGGAGTGCTGGAATCCCAGCACCCAAGTTCAGGGAATCTGATGCCCTCTTCTGAACTTGGTGGGCACCAGGCACATACAAAGTGTATATACACACATATACACTTACATGCATACAGTTTTTAAAAATCTAAAACAAATACTTAAATAAAAAGAAGTGGCGTGGGGTGCGTATGTCCTGACCTCAGATGGTAAAGCTGGCTTGGTTAGGGCCTGGACAGAAGAGATGGCGTGGGGAGGAAAGGAAGAGGACGAGGGTTCGATTCCTGGAACCCACACCATGGAAGGGGAAATTGACTCCTGTGAGCTGCCCTCTGACTTCCACACCCACACACTAACAAGTAACTAAATGTCATTTAAAAAAACAAAAAAGAGAGGAGAAGCCAGGTGGTGGTCAGGCACACCTTTAGTCCCAGCACTTGGGAGGCAGAGGCAGGCAGAGCCTGGATTTGAGGCCAGCCTGGTCTACAGTGTGAGGTCCAGGACAGCCAGGGCTGTAGACAAACCCTGTCTTGAGAAAACAAACACAAATAAGAGATGAGGAACAATGAGGTGCAGGAAGGACCTCATGAGGCTCACGGGGCACAACCTTGAAGCCCTCAGCGAGGCCCTTCTGATGGAGGTTGTCTGGAGAGCCAGCCCCACCTGGACACGACTCTCACACAGCCCCCACCTTAACACAACCCACACACACAGCCCTATGTGTCCAATTTCCAAGCCTGAGTTAGAATTCTGCAGCTACCGTCTCAAAGTTATTAATATTTATACTTTAATCTTGTGATTGGCTCTTGCTATGTATACCTGGTTGGCTTTGAACTCACAATGATACTCCTGTCTTAGTTTGGAAATGCTGGGCTTAAAGTGTGTTCCAGCATTCCTGACTTATAATTTTTTTTTTTTTTTTTTTTTGAGCCTGGGTCTCTTGTAGACCAGGGTGGCCTCAAACTCACTGTGACTTCTTCTTTTTTTAAGGAATTTTAAATTTATTTATTTTGTGTACATTGGTGTTTTGCCATGCATGTCAGGTCCCCTGGAACTGGAGTTAGAGACAGTTGTGAGCTGCCATGTGGGTGCTGGGAGGTGAACCCAGGTCCTCTGGAAGGGCAGCCAGTGCTCTTAACCACTGAGCCATCTCTCCAGCCCTCACCCTGACTTCTGATTCAGTGCTGGGATTACAAGCACATGTCTCTGCATCCACTTCCTTTGACAGTAGGGATGATACCCAGGACTTCATGTATGCCAGGCAAGCAATCCCCCAACTGAGCCGCACCCCAGCCTGTCTTTATAAAATTATGCTAAAAATATACACACAATGAAGTTTGCAACTTTACTCCCCCCCTTTTTTTAACTGTATGTCATTTGCTAAGCCAGAGCGCTATGTGGAATCACACCCTCACTCAGCTCTGTTGTGAGATCATCAGTAACCCCACACCTTTGTCAGCCTCCCAGGCTGCAACCCAGTGGCCTGAGATAATTCCTCGTCCTGTTTCCGCAGCCACCATCCTATGCTCGGTCTCTACAGATCCGGCTATTCTAGGGTTTCATTCCAATGGAATCCTGCAGCAGTTGGGTCTTTGTTTTATTTTGTGACAGAGTCGCCTGCATCCCAGGCTGGTCTCAAACTCACCATGTAGTTGAGGATAGCCTTGAACTTCTGGTCCCCTTGAGCAGCTGGTTTGCAGGTGCGCAGAATGAACTCAGGGCTTCCTGCTTGCTAGCCGAGGACTCTACCGACAGTGCCACATCCACAGGGGCTGTCCTTTGGTCTTGGCTTCCTGTGCATGTCAGAAGGTCTTTCGTTTTTTTTAGGCTGAGGAGCAGTGATCTGTATGCATACCTAATGCCATTTTCTCACCCCTCCGCCCATGCTTGGGTGTGTATCTTCTGTAAAATGCTGCTGTGACATGGCTGTGCATGGATGGACATCGTTGTTTATAGCAAGAGGCTCCTGAATCCACTTTATATCATATAGTTGGTCCAGAGCAGAAACCCATCGCAGGGTGGAGCTTTCCTTTCAGGAAGCTCGGCGTGTGAAATTGGATGGGAACCAGTTCTCTCTCACCTCTTGAACAACAGCAATAAGAAACCCTTTACCCTCCGGCTAGAAGTCTTTCCCGATTTACCTCTAAGGCCTTCTCTAGTAAAGATTTCAAAGTGGCCCTTTCACTGGGCACATGCGTGGAGAAATAGCTAGATTTGCATAAAATAGCATTTGTAGCCGGGCGGTGGTGGCACATACCCAGCACTGGAGAGGCAGAGGCAGTAGATCTCTGAGTTTGAGGCCAGCCTGGTCTACAGAGTAAGTTCCTATGACTTTCACAGAGAAACCCTGTCTCAAAGAAAAAAAGAATGGAAGGAAGAAAGAAAGAAAGAAAGAAAGAAAGAAAGAAAGAGAGAGAGAAAGAGAGAAAGAAAAGAGAAGAAAGTTTGTGCACACCATTAATCCCAGCACTCAGGAGGCAGAGGCAGGCAGATCCCTGAGTTCAAGGCCTGATTGGTCTACATAGCAGGTTCCAGGACAGCCAGGGCTACACAGAAAAACCCTATCTCAAAAAAAAAAAAAAAAAAATTTAAATTTCTTCTGACATAGAACTTAATTGCATCACTCATCTCTTGAAGATGACTCAAGACTTCCTACTAAACGTGTCTGTTTCCAATACAATATATAGGCTAAGACCTCCCAAGGCTTGGTCGGGGGGTGGGGGGTCGGGGGCCCCTGGGTCAGAGGAATGGGTGTTGTGTACAAATCCATGATTGTTTCCCTCATTACTTGAGGCCAGTACTGAGGCATGTCACTTAGAATCAGGGGAGAGTCTGCTCCTTGGCAGAGAAGACAAGATAACATGTCTAAATTGGTGCAATGTGATGACTCTGTAACTTTTTTTTCCTGGCAGGAAAAGCTCAGAGAGAGGAGTCCAAGGGTTCTGGAGATGCACCCTTGCAAGGTGAGCTGAGTGCAAACGTCTGTGAAACTCTAACAGGTCCGGGGCCTGGCTGGCTGCTTTCATGAGTTTGGTTGGTTGGTTTGGGGGTGACTATATGCATATATACATATACATATACATATACATATACATATACATATACATATACATATACATATACATATACATATACATATACATATACATATACATACACATACACACAAACATATACATATAAATATATATACATACACATATACATATACATACATATACATTCATATACATATACATATACATACACATACACATACACATACACATACACATACACACACACACACACACACACACACACACACACACATACACATACACATATACATATACACATACACATACATGGTTCTGGAACTTGAACCCAAGGTATCACACATGCTAGACAAGTACTCTACACATGCTGGTTATTTAAAAAATTACTTTTTTAAAGATTCTCCAGGGACATGGGTGAAGACAGAATTTCTGTCTTGCTGGGTTCCATAGCTATTCAGTTCCAAATAAACACACAGAGGTTTCTAGTAATTATAAACTATTTGGCCAATGGCTCAGGCTTCCTATTGGATAGCTCTCTCCTAATTACTAACCCATTTCCATTAAACTATGTATTGCCAGGCTATGGCTTACCTGTAATGCTCCGGCATGTTACTCCTTTGGCTGCTACATGGTATCCCCCTAGTCCGGTAGCCCTGCCTATACTTCCTGCCTGGCTACTGGTCAATCAGCTTTTACTCATCAATCAATAAGAGAAACATATATTCACAGCATACAGAAGGACATCCCCCATTACATGGGTTTAAAGGGAAAAAAGGAAGCAACATCACAGAGTATCCTATCTCCTTCCCACCTCTGCCTTCCATCTCCCATTTTATTTTCCAGACGCAACCTGTCACCAGTTGGCCATTCTAGCCTTTACATATTTTCAAGATGCCTTTATATTAACTTGGGACGACCCATGTTGTATCCCAAAGTCTTTCATGGTCATATTTTTTGTTCATTTTTTTCAAGACAGGGTTTCTCCGTGTAGCTCTGGCTGTCCTGGCACTTCCTCTGTAGACCAGGCTGGCCTCAAACTCACAGAGATCACCTGCCTCTGCCTCCAGAGTGCTGGGATTAAAGGTGTGTGCCACCACTGCCCGGCTTATGAGCATCTTTTTTTTAAAAAAAAGCTTTTGTTGTTCATTTGTTTTGAGACAGAGCCTTGCTATGTAGCCTAGCCTGGCTTCAAGCTTGCAATCCTCCTGCCTCAGCCTCTTAAACACTGGGGTCACAGACATGAGATACTATGTTCAAGCTGCTTTTTAAAAATATCTATTTTAATAAAAAAACATATATATGTATCACGTGCAGCTTTGTTATTTGGGAACAGATTGGTTTTTTTGTTTGTTTTTCACTTGTTTTGTATTAACATCTTGTCTAGGCTGGCTTCGAACTCACTATGTAGCCCAGGAAGACCCCAAACTCACCACCATCCTCTTGCTTCATCCCCCCAAGCCCTAGGATTACAAGCATGACTTGATTTGTGCGTCATCCCTGCCCAGAGGCCTTGGTAACCTTCTCTATGTCTATTTTAGTCTTCATGCTGCAGAAGGGAGCACATCTCACTTTTGTTTGCTTGTTTATTTGTTTTTTTGCAATGCTTGGGATCAAACCCAGGGCTCCACACATGCCAGCCAAGTGCTAGTGTGAGAAAACACAAAACTGCTCCCTTGGCAATGTTAGAGTCACCATTCCATACAAACTTCAGTCACAAAAGCAGACATTGCATATTGGATGCTTCATGGTAGAAGGGCCTAACTAAGCTCTGTCCCAGCCAGCTCAACAGAGGCCCTGCCACACTCTGAGTACTGTGCAAGCCCCGACACACCGGCTTCCAACTTCTGCCATTCCCATCTTGCCAAGCAGGAGCCTGGCTCAGAATTGGATTGACAGCAACACATTTCCACACCCCCAAAGGGAAAGCATTCTCTCTAGACCCCAGGCCACCACCCATCACATGGTCAGAGTATCCAAGAATTGGCCCAGTAACACAATGAATTGCTTTTCTTTTTTCTTTTTTTTTTTTTTTTTTTTTGCCCAGAGGCCAGACAACCCCAGGAGCTATACTATGCCACTCCAGTCTTCAAGGAAGTAGCACCCAGGGGACAAGGTGAGTCATGATGGAGACAAGAAATGCTGTTGGGAAG
The DNA here is from genome assembly GCA_030556225.1 of Cricetiscus sungorus. Classification (NCBI taxonomy): domain Eukaryota; kingdom Metazoa; phylum Chordata; class Mammalia; order Rodentia; family Cricetidae; genus Cricetiscus; species Cricetiscus sungorus. Next base: position 82,321,628 of record JANBXA010000069.1, read on the forward strand.
AGACAAGAGCCCCTGTGACATCATTGTGAGCAGGGGCTGTGTATGTCAGGATGAGGCATGGGGACCCCAGGTTCTTAGCAAGTCAGCAGTAACCAACCACAGCTCCCACAGGTATGTGAGGTGGAGAGGAGGGAGGAGGAGGAGACAAGGTAGGGACTGTCATCTCAGTACACCCAAGACAGGCTGGAGAGCTGGCTTGGCATTGACAGGCATGTACTGTGCTTCCAGAGGACCTGTGTCCACTTGCCACACTCAATGTCGGCAGCTCACAACCCCTGTAACTTCAGCACCTAGCCTCCGAGGGCACCTGTGCCCACTTACACATCTCTCTCACACACAAAATTAAAATAAGAATGAAAAAAAAAAAAGCACCATCAAAAACACCCCAAGAAGAGGATTTACGGTCAGTTCTAAAACATTTTCCAGGAGAAACTGGGGGGGGGGGGGGAAGGTACGGGGCAGACGGCTCTCCCGCTGAGAGCACTTGCCTGCGTCACATGAAGACCTGAGTTTGGAGCCCCAGCTCTGGTGCAGAAAGCTGGGTACAGCTGTGACCCTGAGCTGAGATGAGGGGACTGCTGGGGCTCGCTGGCAGTCTGAGGATAACTTGGAGTCAGCTCTCCCTGTCCTCCCTGTGGGACCCTGGGATAGAACCAAGGCCATCAAGCTTGGTGGCACATACTGCTGAAATGGGGATTCCGTTTAGACTTTGTCTGCCTTCTAGCCTGAGCTTACTGAGCTACTTTCCCTTTTCGATTTCAGAGAGCTGTGTGGGTAATAACCCTGATTACATCTATTCTGAACTGGGGAACTGAGGTGTGAAGACACTGACTGAATTCGGTGTAAAAATCTCTAGTATGGAGGTGTGTGTGGACACACAAATTCACCAGGCACTTCAAAGTCTCACCCTGGCCTGGGGCAGGAGGATCCTGAATGGCTGGAGCTACAAAGCAAGACCTCGTCCTAAAACACAAAACCGATGGCCAGGTGGTGGCGGTACAAGCCTTTAATCCAGCACTGGAGAGGCAGAGGCAAGCAGATCTCTATGAATTTGAGACCAGCATGGTCTACAAGAGCTAGTTCCAGAACAACCTCCAAAACCATAGAGAGACCCTGTCTCAAAAAACCCAAAATCAAAGAAACAAACAACCCCCCTCTCAAAAAAAAACTGAAAATGTTTAACCTGGTCACCTAAAGTGAATTTGTATTTTTGACATCTGAACATTATTCCTTTGGCAAATTTGGGCATCTAGTCTTGTCATCAAAGCAGCCGGGCTTGATAATACTTAGAAAGTATTTGGTTTTGTGGGCATCCATCCTTCTCACTTTCCAATGCCATTTTAAAAGGAATTATCTTGGGACTGAAGAGACAGCTTTGCAGTTAAGAGTACATACTGCTCCTTCAAGGGACAGAAGTTTGATTCCCAGTATCCACATCCCACAACTCAGGTGACAATAACTTTGTTTCCAGAAGATACATCATCCTTTTTTGGCATCTGCAGGCAATGCACTTATGTGCACAGACACGCCCAAACACTTCATTAAAAATAAATAAGGCCAAGCCTGGTGGTAGCAGCGCACGCCTTTAGCCCCAGCACTTGGGAGGCAGAAGCAGGTGGATCTCTCTGCGAGTTTGAGGCCAGCCTGGTCAGGACAGCCAGGATTGTTATGCAGAGAAACCCTGTCTCAAAAAAAAAAAAAAAAAAAAAAAAAAAAAAAGGCACAGCTATACTGACATAGCACCCGAAAAAGCACAATGTAATGAAATCTTAAAAAGTTAAATCTGAAGCAACAGTGCTGTTTGTGAGTGGACAGTGAAGGCGCTATAATGACCACGTTTCACATTCCCTTGTCCCCATGCCTGCCAAAGGTTTAAACGCAAAAACACAAAGCATGGCCAGGTATGAAAATGCACATCTTTAATCCCAGATAGGAGACAGAGGCAGGTGCATTTCTGTGAGTTCCAGGACAGCCAGGGCTACACAGTGAGACCCTGTCTCAAAAAAACAGAAAGAAAGGAAAAAAAAAAAAACACAGCAAACCAACAACAAATAGAAAGCTACAAATAAACACCACCACAAAGCATAATCCACGTCTAAAAACAGGAGACCTTGAAAATGGGCCTGAAGGGCTGGGGAGATGGTCCCCAGCACCCATGTAAACAGCGTGGTTGCACACACCTGCAAACCCCGGCAGACTAGGAAAGCAGACGTGTGCGTGTGTGTGTGTGTGTGTGTGTGTGTGTGTGTGTGTGTGTGTGTGTGTGTGTGTGTGTGTGTGTATACGCATGCGCGTGCACTCAAATGTGTGATTATAAGGCTGCAAAAAGTTAGTATTGGTGCTAAAGAGACAGCTCCATGGTTGAAAGCCCCATACTGCTTTGGCAGAAGACACTGGGTGGCTCCTATCCCCAAGTCAGGCAGCTGACAACTGTCTGTTACCTGGGTTCCAGGGCATCTGACACCCCCTGGACTCTTTCCACGCCTGCACTCTTGTGTTCATATGCCCTCACACAGGCATCCACACATGCCTAACTAAAAAGAAAGCAAATCTTGTTAATACTGATTTTCTTTCTTTCCTTTTATAATATTTATTTATGTATATGAGTGTCCTGTCTTCAGGCACACCAGAAGAGGGAATCAGATTCCATTACAGATAGTTGTGAGCTGCCATGTGGTTGCTGGGAATTGAACTCAGGACCTCTAGAAGAGGAGCCAGTGCTCTTAACTGCCGAGCCATCTCTCCAGCCTCCTCTTTTCTTTTTTCTTTTTTAAATTTATTTTTCAAGACAGGGTTTCTCTATGTAGCCCTGGCTGCCTTGGACTCACTCTGTAGACCATGTTGGCCTCAAACCCAGAAATCCATCTGCCTCTGCCACCTAGGAAAGCAAGATAGGAGGGACTAGGAGACAAGGAGGATTCTGGGAGATGTAGTAGAGGAGAGTCAAGTTGTAGGGGCTTGAGAGGAAGAGGTCGAGACCCTTTCTCTGGTAAGATAAGACCATGTGAAAACACTTAGATTAATAGAATGGGTTAATATTTAAAACAAAGCTAGTCAATAAGAAATGCTAGTAACAGGCCAACAGAATTGTATCTAATACAGCGTCTCTGTGTATTATATGGGGCGGACACGGCTTTGGGATCAGGCTGGCAGGAAAAGTGCTCATAACTAAGTTGTTAAAACTTATCAAAAGCTTAAGGATTTTAAAAATAAAATAACAGAGGCAAACAAATCTTCTTGGTAGCAGCATTTTTCTTGGTTGGGCTCTGTCTTGCTAGAGACAAGCAGAAACTTATGTGGCTCCTTTAAGGGAGGTTTCTAGACTCTGCATAAGCAGCAAACCCTGCTAACAACTTAATGGTGTGTATGAGAGCTGGCAATGGCAGTGAACACATCTCCCAGCCTGCAGCATGCTGCTTGATGGTAGCATAGACCAAGGCAGTGAGCACAGCTCTCAGGGCTGGCGGTAAATGTATCTCATTCCCTCCCACGCCCCACTCTCCCCACTCCCCCCCCCCCCTTGGAAAGAGAGTGGCTAAAACAGCTGTGGCTTTCACTTAGCAATGTTGTTTAGCAGATAAAAGTCTTGTGGCCAGAAAAAGATAAAGATTTACAGTAAATACAGATTCAGATTAAGGAAAAAAACCTCTGAAAGTTTACAGTGTGTTTTAAAATATATGTAGGCTTAGGAGTGGAAAAGAAACAGGATAAAGTGGTTAAAAAAAACAAGAAAGAGTAGCTGGGTGTGGTGGCACATGCCTTTAATTCCAGCACTGGGGAGGCAGAGGCAAGCAGATCTCTGATTTCAAAGTGATCCTGGTGTACAGAGTAAATTCTAGGGCAGCCAAAGTTACACAGAGAAACCCTGTCTCAATAAATAAAAAAATAGAAGTAAAAGAAGGAAAATGCACAGAGAGTCTGGATACTGTATGCTATTGTGTTGTCTTTGAATTGCTCAATTGCTAAGGAAGGAACACTTGCTACAATATACTTGATTATCAATGCTGCTTAATTAATACAATTTATATATTTTAAAAATGTTTTGACTTCCACATTGAAGTCTAAGGACAGGTTACTGGGGAAAAGAATTTCTATTTTTGTTTCCACAGAAAATGAAAAGCTATGGATTCCTTGCAGACTAACATGGTTTGATCAAGCAAGACCCCCTGAAGCAGTGTCCCAGGTGATCCAACATTCAAAACAGCTGGGACAAGGCAGCCTTGCAGAACACTAGAGTCAGGATTTCTGCATCTTCTTAGGATCCTCAAGACAGCAGTTTGGAAAGAATGATGCCCAAATTCCCAAATATTGCTTATAAATGTTTGTTTTCATTTAAATGGAATTGGTTATAAATGGTTTATGACCACAACCAATCTCTTTGTAAAGGTAAAAAGGGGTTATAGTATAGAAATGAACACTTTGTTTTGGAATAAATTTTCATTTATTTATACAAATTTAAAGTCAATTTTGTGATAAGTATATTTCTCCTCTTATTTAAGTATTGTGTTTATATAGCTCATTTTAAAATGTAATGTATAATTAAGTGCTAATTATAGACAGTTACCTACAATAGTCAAAACTTATAGTTAGTTTTTATAGAGATATATTACAAATGGACAGACATTCTTCAAACCTTTCAAAGACCTACAGAATATGGCATTTAAAACGGTTTAGGGTCTTTCTTAACTGAGGCACAACTGCTCCTGGCAACACCACCTGTGTCAGAAAGGAAGATGGATATCAAAGAAACTCATTATGGATTTTGCTTCCAATATGGCAAGACTAGCCATTTGGGCAAGATATTGCTCTTGTCTGGACTGTTTGACTTTATGCTATATAAACTGGACATGCAGGGCCCACAGAAAAGTGACTGCTGAAATAAGATGGACATTGCTACAGGGTTCCTGCTTCATGGAAGAGTCTGCCAGACATTTTGCAGTACACAGAGAAAAGTAACTGACAAACTGCCAACACAGGTAGACAGTTTAAAGTTTCCTGCTTTGCTGAGGAGTCTGCCAGGTACACCGTGGCCTGGACCAAAGAGGGATGAGCCAATTTACAGAAGAACTTTGTATGACTGTCCAGGTAGCAAGATGACTCTGTCATTTCTAGAGTTAATATATCCTTCTGTGATCTTTGATGGATTTGAAGACAGATACTTATGATTATAGTTTTCCTTAGTTAGGATTAAAGGTAAATTACATCTAAGACTTTAGACTCACACAGATAGAATAGATGATGGAATATTTTCTTTAAATCTTGCTAAATGTTAATGGACTAAATATTGTTAACTATAGTTCTTAGTTGATAACTGTTTTGTTACATATTTTACTATGGTAAAGTTAAAACCCTTCTTTTTATTTAGACAGACAAGAGGAGATGATGGGAAATGTCATTCTGTAAATATGTTTCTCTTATTGGTTAATGAATAAAGCCCGTTGGCCAATAGAAAAGCAAGATAGGCGGGACTAGGAGACAAGGAGGATTCGGAGAAACTTAGATGAATAGAAATGGGTTAACATTTAAGACAGAGCTAGCCAATAAATACGCTAATAACAGGCCAACAGCTTTATATCTAATACAACGTCTCTGTGTGTTATTTGGGGCTAACGAGGCTGTGGGCCTGTTGGAAAAACTGCTCATAACAGCCTCCTGTGCTGGGATTTAAGGTGTGTACCACCACCACCTGGCTAGTATTGATTTTCATTGTAACATAAACACACTAAAGTTATTAAAAATGTTAAACAAACGCATCCACAAACACACGAAAGTATCTTCCTCACGCATCAAGCTTGCAGCGTATTACAGGTACAAGGGGAGAAAGGAGGCTGCTGACCCCAGCAAGGGTAGGAAATCAGCTTTGTCTACTCAGAGGGCTCAAGGGACTTAAGCTCAGCTTAGCCAGGTGGTGGTGATGCACGCTTTTAATCCCAGCACTTGGGAGGCAGAGGCGGGTGGGTCTCAGTGAGTTTGATGCCAGGGTGGTCTCAGAGAGAGTTCCAGAACAGACTCTGAAGTTACTCAGAGAAACCCTGCCTCAAAAAGATTGCTCAGGTCTCAGATGTGTACATCCCAAGTTGCATTCTTCCCTGCTAGGTGTGCCTTTCTGTCCTTTAGTTTCTGCACCACGCTTTGATGATGACATCCCAGGCTGGTTCTCCCTACAGCCTTCCCTCTGGCTAGAGAAGTGCGGATGTAAACAGAGGCAGTGGCTTTCCCAGCTTGCCCTTAATAGCCTCTCGCAGAATACAGAGGCCACGCAAGTCCATGACTGGAATAATTACCGGTGCTTCAGGTCTATGGGGTGATGGAACCATTGGTTCCACTTTCCCCCACAGGGTCAGCCTTGGTACCTGGGAAGTGCACACGTGGCAAGTGTCCTCTCTGCTGGCTGGGCACTAGATAGTGAGTCTCTGTTGCTTTCGCTCTACAGGAGCGATTCCATCCTCCAAGGATGCATTCTAGAACTTTGTGCCCCATCTTACCTGGGTTAGACCTGAAGGTAGAGCTAGGACCCTGGCTTCTGTGTTTACTGTGCACACTGGAGGTGACCCCGGAGAGCAAACATGAGGAAGCGCCAGCCTTAGAGCTGTCCCTGTGCCATGGCAGTTGGGGCTTGATCCCACTGGCGCTTTCTAAGGCACAAAAGAGCCTCTTCCTCAGCTGGGTGTCACGCATTAGGGGTGACGACTTCAAGGCTTTCCTCGGCCACACAGTGAATTTGAGGACAGCCAGCCTAAAGTTTAAGAAGGCTAGAAGGTCCTGAGCATATGAGTTTCTGTCCCCAGAGGTGAGGGTGGCCTGGCTGCACAGGCAGGTGTGGCTTCCCTTCTTTCCCATCCTGTGCGTGTCCCTCCCAAAGCTGCATGCTTGCTCAAAGGTGACCTTCCCTGATAGAGCAGGTCCAGTCTTTGTCAAGGATGCACGGGGACCTATACTCCCGCTAAGCTCCAAACACGTTCTCGTTCTCAAGGAATTTGTTGCTGGTTGTGGTGGTGCATGACTTTAATACTAGTTAGTACTCACAAGGCAGAGGCACGTAGACCTCTGTGAGCTGTAGTCCAGCCTGGTCTACATAGCAAGTTCAGGCCAGCCTAGTCTACATAGAGTCCCTGACTGAGAAATGAAAGAGATCCTGTCCTGGTGGATTTGAGATGCACCTAGCACATGGACACATCCACCATGTTTCATCTCCTTCAGGCTGGGACAGCTGCTCAGCCTTTCCTTTGACACATCCAAATAGACCAATTATGTCTTAATGTCCCTAGCTTTGAGTGTACCCAGTGTAACCCACGATTCAGACTCAGAATGGAGAAATCAATAAAAGGGGCCCAGCATACATTGTGACGAGAGTATCAGAGTGTGCCTGGTTCTGGCAGCATCCTGCCAGCAGTGAGGAATTTCACTGAAGCGGTATCTGCCAGGTTTCCCTAAAATAACTACTATTTTTGTGGCTAGGAACTCTGTGTTGAAGCCTGAGACTTGATTCTCTCCTTCCATCTTTATTTGGGTTCTGGGGATTGAACTCAGGACCACAGGCTTGTGAGGAGGGCTCTTTACCCACTGAGCTACCGTCCATCTGAAGCATGGCATCGTTTATATCTCTTTTTATCATTTCCTTCTCTGTGGAATCAAGGCTCGCTACTTCATTGGTAGTTATAATCCATTACTAGTATGAGTCATTATCATGTCCAAGCTGCCCGAGATTGATAAGCAAGGTCTTTCCCAAGCTTTATTCTCTTCTTGTGACATGCTGCTTTCGTTCTTTGGATGTGTCCTTACCTGGCACAATGGTGGCATGTCCTGGGTTCATCTTACACTTGGCACTGAGCCGTTTTCCAGGGAGCCCTGTGTTTAGAAATCAGGTCTGAGTTCCAGCTTTGTTCCTTGCTTCTAAGGCTTTGTTTTGAGACCTTTTCACAGCCCAGATCCCGGGCCTAGATTCATGTATTCCTCCCAGTTATATGTGGGACTCAGTGGGTAAAGGCATGTGCTGCCTAGGCTGATTGCAATCCCCAGGACCCAAATAGTAGAAAGAAGACAACTCCCACAAGTTGTCCTCTGACCTCTACACATGTACCAGGAAATCATGTATGTGTACACACACACACACACACACACACACACACACACACACACACACACAGTAAGTAAGAAAACGTAATTTCAAAAGTAAAGAAATCCCAGTGGGCGTTGGTGGCACACACCTTTATAGTCTCAGCACTTGGGAGGCAGAGGCAGGCAGATCTCTGTGAGTTCAAGGTCAGCCTGGTCTACAGAGCTAGTTCCAGGGTTACACAAAGAAGCCCTGTCTCGAAAAACCAAAAAGAAAAAAAAGTAAAGAAATCCAAATATAGGAGAAAGTATTCAACCTTTCCAGGGGAATTCAGTCTTTTTTTAAAAAAAGGAAAAGGCTGTAATGTAAGTTCAAGGTCACACAGTTGATGACTAGCCTTGCCTGGGCTGGCTTTACAGCCAGCTGTCTAAACAGTGTCAGCTGGCACAGGGACAATGAAACGCTGGCCCAAGGTTTAAATACACTCAAACATAATTTATATCCACCCGGGTTCAGTTTTCCCCTGAACGGAAGTCATCCTCTCCATCTCCGAGATGGGGGATTCAAAACGGAGCAAGGACCGTTTAATCTAAAGTGACCGGCAAACTGGAAGCTGGCGGTGGTGGTGCGCACCTGTAAGCCCTCAAAAGCCTCACAAGCCAGGCAGTTCAGCATTCGCTTCTAAGGTCCCACAGAACCGCTCACCAAGCTCTGAGCGCCGGGTGGCTTTTCCAGCCCAGAGTTCCAAGCACCTCCTCCATCTTCCTCCAAATAACAGGTCTGGTAGAGCAGCACCTCACTCTCGGGTGTCGGCTTCTGCCCCGGTTAGTTTTCTGTTGCTGTGAAAAAAACGCTGATCAAAACAGCTTGAGGTCTGTTTGACTTACAGGTCATAGCCATCATCACGGAGGGAAGAAGCCCCAGGCGGGAGCTCAAGGCTGGAACCGGAGAACAGGCTCGCTGGCTTGTAGCAAGCTTGCTTAGACTACTTTTCTACACAAACAACCCAGGACCACCAGCCCCGGGGTGGCACCACCCACATCGTGCTGGGCCCTCCTCCCACAGCAATCATTAAGATAATACCTTCAAGCTAGGCAGTGGCTAATGTAGCACTCCGGAGGCAGATCTCTATGAGTTCAAGGCCAGTCTGATCTACAGAGTGAGTTCCAGGACAGCCAGGGCTACACAGAGAAACCCGTCTCGAAAAACCAAAACAACAAAAGACAGAAAAAGAAAGACAATACCCATCAGTCTGATGGAGGCAATTCAACAGGTTTGTCAAATTGACAAAAACTAGCCAGCACTTTTGTGTGTGTGTGATTTCCAGCTTATTTCTCATGCAAAAAGTGTTTTGTTTTGATGTGTATTTGCGTGTGCCCGGTTGTCTATATGCCCCACATACACGCAGATGCCTGAAGGTGGTGTTGGTCTCCTTGAACTGAAGCTACAGACATTTGTGAGCTACATTATGTGGGTGTTGGGAACTGAACCCAGGTCCGCTGTGACATGCTCTTATTTATCCTCTGCACAACCAGACTGTATGTGAGGAAGCTTGGGACCACAGTGTGCCCTCTCAGTAACTGGTGGGATGGAGTCTTTGGTGGCAGATGATTGTGTTGCCGGGGAAAATCTGAAGCAATGTCCATTGTGGCTGGGACACTATCAACACAGCTCTAGGTTCCATGACCAAACACTAAACCTGAAGGCTGGACCAGAAATTCTCTCTCTCTCTCTCTCTCTCTCTCTCTCTCTCTCTCTCTCTCTCTCTCTCTCTCTCTCTCTCTCTCTCTCCTCTCTCTCTCTTCTCTCTCTCTCTCTCTCTCCTCTCTCTCTCTCTCTTTCTCTCTCTCTCTCTCTCTCTCTCTCTCTTTCCCCTCTCTCTCTCTCTTTCCCCCCCTCTCTCTCTCTCTCTCTCTCTCTCTCTCTCTGAGTCTGTGTAGCCCCTGGTGCTATCCTGGAATTATGTGAATCAGGTTGGCTTTGAACTCACAGAGATCTGCTTGCCTCTGTGCCTCTGCTTCCTGAGTGCTGGGAACTGAATTGACAGCCTTGTGTGTACGAGGTAGGCACTCTACCACTGATCTTTCTAGTTTTCTACCTTATTTATTTCCAATCTACTATCCAAAATATAGTAGCCTTCGTGCTGAATCTGCGTAATCAATCCTATTCCATATGTCCTGGTCTTCTGTTGTTGGGGTTCCTTTCCCAAACTCAGGCTGAAATGTCACTATTGTGAGATTTTGAGGGAGGAAACAAAATCTGACTATAGTACCCAGAGGTGGATCTCTGGGTAGTGACTAGATTAAGTAAGGCCATCAGGGTGGAACCCTCATGATGGATCCTGGTAACTTTCTGAGAAGAGAGAGTGGGATCACAGCACACACACAACCGTCTCCCAATGTGTGATGCTTTGAGCCAGCAAGTTGTTTATTATCAGAAGTATCCCCTGGGCAATGGGCCACAGAGATAAGCCAAGTAAACCACAAAAAAAAGAAAAAACAAAGAAAGGCTGGCGAAAGGACGCACTGGGTATACACATTAACACATCTGCATGCCTGAGTTCATTCAGCCCCCGATTCTGAGGTGGAGCATGCACATGCACTCACACATACAATGGTAATAATTCAAGATGACTTACTGTGTATTTTATTATTAACAGAAAAGCAATTAAGATGTGCTTTCAAGTGTGCCTGGGGTGTGGCTGGGCACCAAACCCGGGGCTCTGTGCAAGAACTCTACCTCTGAGGTACAAGCAGGCCCTAGGTTACATGTTATTTTCCCCGTAAATTTCAGCATTAACAAAGAGAAATAGCCTCTGACAGGCAGAAACAGGCTTTGCTAGTATCACTGCCAGGGTGTTCGAGGTTAGCCTGTGGCTGAGGCTGCATGGAGGCCTGTCAGCTGGAAAAAGGAAAATCTGTCTCTTAGTGAGCTCACCAGAAGATCTCTGCTTGGCATGTGACCTGATGAGTGACGCTGGGGGGGGGGACTTCCTATTTTCAACTGTTTCCACAGTGGCTCCTTACATACTTGTTTAGCGGCAGAACACCTGTAGGTACTGCTTTATAATTCTTACAAAAAGCAGACGGATATACCGTCAGATTCTCGTGTCACAGTCCAGTTTTCCTTTTTGTCTCCAACAGTACTGTTAGCTTTTTGATGCCACCGATGGAAACTTGAAAAACAAGAAAGAAACTGGAATAGGCCTGAAGGCCAGGGCGTAGCTCAGGTGGTGATGCTGGCAAACTAGGTGTGGTGGCCCATGCCTGTATACAGTCCCAGATCTGAAGAGGGAGGAAAGTCCCAAGTTCAAGACTGGAGGCAGCACGGTTTGTAAGTGCTTGTCAGGGAAGAACGAGGACTGGAATTAGATCCCAACACCCTGTCGTGGGCTGTCTGATCACACTGTGAAACTCTTGAGACTGTTAACAAAACTAACCTGGGTTGGGGGGGGGGTAAAGATAGCAACTAGATAACGAGAATCAGCCATAGAGAAAGAAGGAGGAGGAGCCAGGAATACAGATGGAGACCCACGGGAAGGAGAGGGGAGAGGCTGGGAGATTCTGGTCCTTACAGGTTTGGGATGTGTGGAGAGACGCTTTCTCACGGGGTCTCTGGTCAGAAGGGAAGGTCAGCTGTGCTTCTTGGTTTCTCTGATCTAGGAGGGTTACTGAAAACCCGACTCCCACCCAAATCTTTATCGGTGAATAGAGCAACTTAGATAAAAACAACATTTGCTGTCCAACACATGGCCTGAGATCACAGCAGTGGCTTCTGAAGCTGCTGCTCCTCAGGTGGCTTTTCCCATCGCAGTCTCCCTTGCCTCCACACCCTGGTCCCCTAGGGCCTCACGGTCCTGCCTCCACAGCCGTCACTACAGATTTGGTAAAACACCTGGGAAGTTCAAAGAAAAATCTTTCCCATGATAAGAATGGGAAATATTGCTGGTCAGTGGTGGCGCACACCTTTAATCCCAGCATTCGGGAGGCAGAGGCAAGCAGACCTCTGTAAATTCAAGGCCAGCCTGGTCTACAGAGTGAGTTCCAGGATGGCCAGGACTGTTTCACAGAGAAATCCTGTCTCAAAACACAAAAATCAAAACCAAAAAACCCAAGCTGAAGACAGTTGGTCAAAGGTTATTAGAAAAACAACCATAGTTTATCCAGTTACTATACAAGAAGGACAAGCAGACAATCCTAAGGTTATGAAGAAGTTAAATGGAATCCTATAGAAACATTAGATTATTACTCTTTTGAGACAGGGTTTCCCTGTGTAGCTTTGGTTCCTGTCCTGGAACTCGTTCTGTAGACCAGGCCAGCCATGAACTCACAGAGATCCACTTACATCTGCTTCCTGGGTGCTGTTTAAAGTGCCACCACTGCCCAGCTAGAAATATTAGATTTGAGATTTGTCTTGTTTTGTAGATATATTCAGGATATCAACGGATAACTGCTTTAATTTCTGAAAAGGCTGATTCTGTAATTACAAATTAAGACTGACAATGCTCCAGCATATGTCTCTAGTAAAATGAAATTAAGTATTTTTGCATATTACATGGAGCAGATTACAGACATACCATATAATCCTATAGGCAAGCAGTTATAGAAAGGTACCACACAGAAAGGATACTCAAGCCCCCCAGAAATAGATTACACAATGCTTTAATAACTTTAATTTTTAAAATGCTAAAGAGAAAGGAATGGCAGCTGCAGAGAGACACTGGATAGTGAAAACCTGCTGAATTAAATCAGCCTATATAGTTTAAAGGCGTGTTGGCCTCAGAATGGAAATCATGATATGTGATATGTGGGAGGAGAGGTTTTGCTTCTTTTTCTACAGGAGAAGAGCAGCTATGGATACCATCAAGGTTGGTAAAGATTAACTTTGGACAGGAGAGAACTCTTGATTAGGAGAGGGCAATAGTTCATCAAACAGCAAGGTTATTTAATCTAACTTATAAGACTAACAAATGCCTTTCATTTGATCAAGTATGCAAAAATATTTTTTATTAAAATTTAATACTTTTTCTGTTGCCAAAAAACATTTTGCCTTAACAAAGATATAACCAACCAAAAAAGGAACTCCCCCAAAGTTAGGGCTGGGACAGGGTTTTGTTTGTTTTTCCAGGAGAATAAAAGTATCCAACTAAAGAATCTAAAGGCCACTGAACAAATGAGACATCTGGAGGAGGAATAATCATCCAGAGAAAATGACCCAAGAAAATGGATACATTGGCCCAATGATGTAGCCCACTATGCCCACATTCCTGAGAGGTAGGGTGGGTGTTTTTTGGCTGTTTAGTGGGTTATGGTTGTTTTGTAATTGTTTAGGGGTTTAGGGGCTAGTTGCAAGGTGTTATTGGTCATGGTTAGGGAAGAAATTAAGCAAAGAACTTTAGATTAAAAAATCTCTTTCTGAAAAAAAAAAGGGGGGGGATACAGGAATGATAAAAGGGTAGATTATTGAATCCACTTTTAGATTAAAAAATAACTACTAGTCTCAAATATTTTACACTGGTATGGATTTTTGTATACTGATATAAAGTTAAGGTTATTTTTATTACACCATACTGTATTATATCTATGCAACTCATTTAAAATTGTAAAGTTCTAATCCTTGAAAGCTATTATTACAAACTGTTTAGGATAATTAAGATAGCAATCAAACTTGTAGTGTTAGGATGGAAAATTTTAGCCTAACTCTCCACTGACCCCAGGAAGCTGGGAGTCTTAAATCCCAGACTGAAGGTCACCTTCTTGAATGTTTATGACAGCCTGTGAGTGAATGAACACAGGAAATGAGCCTTGTCACCCCACCCAGAAGCCTGTGCGAAAGCAGACTTCCTGGGCTAAGTGCCGGCTTGGATAGTTTAAATTAATTGGTCCGCACTGGATGCTACGAGGTGATTGGTTCACGATGTGCAGGCTTTGTTGTAACCCTATAAAAGCTGTCTCAAGCCTGTACCGAGGTCCTCAGCCCTCTACCCCTGTGTGGTGTATGGCTGTTGATCCCAGTGCACTTGGAATATAAAAGACCTCATGCTTTTGCATCAAGACCGCTTCTGGCGAGTGATGTGGGGGGGGGGGGGAGCGCCTTTCCCGAGTGGGAGCGTAAAGGTCCACACTCTCCGGGTCTTTCAATAGTAAGGGTTTAGAATGCTGGCAGAAATCAGCTTTATTTAGCCTCATGTATTTTAGATAGCTAGTCTTCAAACACACTTCAGAGGTCTACAGAATATTGCATTCAAGAACTTTTTCATAATATAAGGCATTTCATGACAGTGAGATAGATTTGCTCCTGGCAGCACCAATTTACTTCAGAAAGGGTGACGGGCATCAAAGAACCTCCATATGGAGTTTGCTTCAAATGTGGCAAAACTAGCCACTGGGCAAGAAACTGCCCTTGCCTCAACTACTGACTGTATGCTGTCCAAATTGGCTAAGTATGACACAAAGGAGATGACTGCACACTCTGACAAGGTAAGGCAGTCCCTCAAAATTCCTGCTTCACAGAAATGTCTGTCAGATATTTGAGGCCAGTAGGCCGAAGATGGATGCCTTAATGTTGCAGAGGAACCTTGTCTCTGTCTTTTTTTTTTTTTCTTCCAGAAGATAGGGTTTCTTTGTGTAGCTTTGGAGCCTGTCTGGCAACTCTTTCTATAGACCAGGCTGGCCTTGAACTCACAAAGATCTGCTTGCCTGTCTCCCACCACCGCCTGGCTGTCTCAGTCATTTCTGTAGTTTTGGAAGTGTCTTGGTGTGCACTGCTGTTTACTCAGGTAATATATCCTTCTCAGGTCTCTGATGGGAACTGAAGACTAGGTAGTATGGTTATAATTTTCCTTGTTACCAAATTCAGAAAAGAAACTCACAAAAGAGATGTGAAAGTGTATAAATTGAGAGACATAAAAGCTTAAGTTGTTTCTAGAAGGAAATGTTTGAAGGCATAAAAAGGTATTTTTAGATTTGTAGTAAAAGTTATGGTAGAAAGTGGTTTAAGTATAAAAATTTGGACTCACCAAGTCAGGATAGATAATACTTTCTCTGAATTTGCCAAACACAAATTGAACATTGTGAATGCAATTCTTACCTGATAATTTTTTTTTTTTTTTTTTTTTTTTTTGAGACAGGGTTTATCTTTATTGCTTTGGAGCCTGTCCTGGAACTTGCTCTGTAGACCAGGCCTACTTCTGCCTCTCAAGTGCTGAGATTAAAGGTGAGCACCACCAACGCCTGGCCTGATAACTATTCTTACTGTATATAGTTTTACTGTGTAAGAATTAAAACCTTTCCCACATAGAGAAAAAGTGGGAAATGTTGTAGTATATTTGGTTGCACTGTGAAACTCTGAGACTGTATTAATAAAATTATTCTTGGATTGGGGGTGGAGCCAGCGACTAATTGACAAGAATTAGTCAAAGAGTACAGAGGACAGAGAGACACGGCGGAGGAAGGAGTAGGGAGGAACTTTATAGATCTGTAGTAATTTTTGGTTTGGGACAGGGTGGAGAGACATTCTCCTGCTGCCTCTCTGGTCAAAGGGGAAGGTCAGCTGACTGCGTCTTGGCTTCTCTGATCAAGCTGTTTTTCACTCTAACACTTGACTCCTGAGTCTTTATTGGTAAATAGAACAACTTAGATAAAGACAACAGCACTCACTAAAAGCTACACTGTCTGTTGTAAAGCTGTGATCTCAGCACCAGGAAAGCAGAAACAGGAGGACCCTTGGGATTGGGAATTCCCGGGACACACGTGTACATGTGCACACACATGTATATGCTATGCATCTGCGTTTGTACACACACACACACTCACAAGCACAGCTAGGCATGGTGACTCACACCAATCATCTTGGGAGGCTTAAACAGGAGGGTGTCAGGCTAAGTTCAATTCTCAGTATTACAAACATGAAGGACATTGCAAAACAGTGCTTTGCCTTCCATTCTAGCAGAGTACCTACAGTTGGGAGCTGGGGATGTACCTCGGTTGGTAGAATAATTGCTTAGCATGTACAAAGCCTTGGTTTCAATCCCCAGCAGTACATAGCTGGGTGTGGTAGTGTACACCGTGATCCCATCACTCAGGAGGTGGAATTACAGGAGGATCAGGAGTTTAAGGTCTTTATGGCTGCAAGTCAAGATGCAGGCCTGTCTGGATTACTTGAGATCCTGTCCCCCGAAACCAGAATGAGCCAAGCAAGTAAAATAACAGAATAGGAAGTAAAATAACAGAATAGGAAGACAGGAAGCACCCAAGTCCCCAAATATTTAGTTTTGGACTGCCCAACCTCTCGATTTCTTTTTGTTTCTTATTAAATTTATTTTGTAGGATGGGTGGTGGTACACTTGCCATGGTTCACATCTGGAGGATTTGGTTCTCACCTTCCAGCATGTTATATGCTGGGTATCAAAGTCTTTAGGCCTGGTGGCATGTGCCTGGACCTGCGGAGCCAACCTCAGCAACCTTTTTGTTTGTTTGTTTTGGAGACAAAGTCTCACTCTGCAGCCTACATTGATCTAGTATGCTCAACAAGCTTGTCCGTCCCAGCCTCCCAGGTGCTGGGATTACAGGAACCAGCAACCCACCTCAGGGCCTTTCCTTTTCCTTTTGTTTTTCCTTGGGACAGGGTTTCCTGTGGCTTTGGAGCCTGTCCTGGAACTAGCTCTTGTAGACCAGGCTGGTCTCAAACTCACAGAGATCTGCCTGCCTCTGCCTCCGAGTGCTGGGATTAAATGTGTGCCACCACTGCCCGGCTTTCCTTTTCATTTTTGAGACAAGGTCTCACTATGCAGTTCAATCTGGTCTTGCTTATTTGGCAGATCAGGACTTATGTTTTCATAACAGACTATATCAAAAGAATAATAAAAGCAAATCAAAGAAAGAGACAAAAATGTGCA
Organism: Cricetiscus sungorus; assembly: GCA_030556225.1. Classification (NCBI taxonomy): domain Eukaryota; kingdom Metazoa; phylum Chordata; class Mammalia; order Rodentia; family Cricetidae; genus Cricetiscus; species Cricetiscus sungorus. Next base: position 82,338,580 of record JANBXA010000069.1, read on the forward strand.
CTTTATAAATGCAGAAGGGCCAAATCCATATTAATGTAAGCTAATAAATCAACACAGAATATTTACTACAGAAGTATGAAGACCTACACTTTTTTGGCAGATGCTAGATACTTGACCAGAAAGTCTTTTAGTTTGGATATGTGCATCATTTCCTTCATCGTGGTGTCTCTGCTTCTCAGCTGGATCAATCCATTTTCCAAAGTAGTCTCAGTAATCAGAACTGTGAAGAGGATGCTCATTTCATCATACCTGAGCGGCAGTGAAACATAACACATGAGTGCCCACAGACCTCACCTCCTCACCGTCTGATCCCATAAAGTCCAAATCACTTTCCCTTCAGTCAGTCATACCTACAGAGCGCTGAGCTTGCAGGCATGAGCTACCCTGCCTACAAAGTAAAAGAACAAAACACAAAAATCTCCTAATCTTAGATATATATTCAACATAAAAAGCTAAAAAAATAAATAAAATAAAAATAAGCATAAGAGGATAAGTTATCTTATTAAAAAGCAGAAATGAATAAAATAGCAAACTAGCAATACTAAAGAGAAAAATTATAATATTAGTTATATTATAACTAATTGTAACATAACTATAATATAATTAGTTATATTATAACTAATTATAACAGACAAAATATTAGTGACCTTAATCTGGGTAATGGCTGGGAAGCCAGAGCAGTGTGAAGGAACTCTATACAGGAGCTAGGCATAGTGACTCACAGCTATAACACTCAAGAGGCTGAGGTAGGAGGATTCCCATGAGTTTGAGGCCAGCCTGTGATACAGTAAAATATAGGGTCAGCCTGGGTTACAGTGTGTTGAAAGATCTTGGAGGTACAGGGAGGCTATGTGCACAGCCAGACAGACTGAAATGAAGTCAGGTACACCCTGACTTGGTGTGTACTGGATTGGGGGAACAATAAAGATGCCTCATATTAAGTATCCCTTGTCTGAAATACTTAGACCAGAAGTGTTTAAACAAACAAAAACCACCCTGAATATTAAAATCTATGTAATTAGCCATGTAGCTACCAGAAAGGTAGGCCACCTGGACATTCTCCAGTAAGCCAAGAGATACACAGATCAACAGAAATGGGTTAATAATTAAGAGAGCTAGCTAATAAGAAGCCTAATGGCTGCGGGACTGGGCGGGGCAGAAACTTCTGTCAATACAATGGTGTACTTGGTACTCAGGGGTATCAGGAGTGGTGTGTGTGCGTGCGTGCGTGCGTGCGTGCGTGCGTGCGTGTGTGTGTGTGTGTGGTGTTGTGAGCCCCCGTGTGGGTGCTGGAAGATTCCTCTGCAAGGACAGCAGGTGCTCTTTACCAATGAGTTATCTCTCACCTGTCATTCTTTTTAAGGATTTATGTTTCACTTCTATGTACAGGTGTTTATATGTGCATGGCTCATGTATAAAGACATGTTAAATCCTGGAGCTACAGTTGTATGTGAATAAGGGATATGAGCTGCTCAACATGGCTGCCTCTCCAGCCCCGTTTTAGTTTTTGGTTTTTCCGAGACAGGGTTTCTCTATGTAGCCCTGGCGGTTCTGGAGTCATAGAGATCCACCTGCCAGTCCCCTCAGTGCTGGGATTAAAGGCGTGTGTTACCACTGTCAGGCAAACAGACTAATTTTTTTTTTTTTTTGGGGGGGGTTTTGAGACAGGGTTTCTTTCTTGTATTGCTTTGAAGCCTGGAATTATCTCTGTAGACCAGGCTGGCCTTGAACTCACAGAGATCCTCCTGTCTCTGCCTCCTGAGTACTGGGATTAAAGGCCTGTGCCACCAAAGCCAGGCAACCAGTCTCATTTTTAAGATCATATTCAGAAGAGATTTGTTTCTATTAGTATAATCAAACTAAACAATGACAGGGAAGACAATTCTTACTTGGAATAGAGTTGCTCTAATGAAGATGGCACAGTCTCCAAATAACCAGGCCACACAGAAATCCCATTCTCTAGAAACTCATTAAGTAGCCCTTGACAAACCTAGAGGAACAAAGACAGATTTCAAATATGAAAGAGAAGTGTTTGTGAAACTATTTTCAATCTTTAAAATCCATGTAAACTGTTTAGTTTTACTGTTAAGATTTTATACACTGAACGCCTTACTGGACTGTGTGTTTCCTCTAAAAATAAAAATTAAGCAATGCTAACTGAATATTGACTGCAAATCTTCCAAAAAACAGTTTTATACTAACCAAGAATTATCACCATTATCCTTTAAAACACACGAGAGAAAAAACTCTAGTGGTTGCAAAGTGGTAAAGTCATGTGACAGGTGAGACCTGCCTGTGCCCCAGGGGTTTACTTCCACACCAGGAGGGGAAGGAAGGGACAGCCTGAGAAACCCCAGCATGGCATTCAGGATGGTGGGCTCAGTGGGGAAAGTCAGTCACTGCCTGGGCTCCCGAGTTCCATTCATTCCCAGGGCCTGGGCCCACATGGTGGACAGAACCACCTCCTGAGCTGCCTTGGCCCCCATACCACACTATTATGTTACAGGTAAACTTTTAAAGTCATGGCAACTAACTTTATTGAACCCACCTGTCTCAGTTCTGCTGCCGGGCCTTTCCCCACATCCAAAGCGACCTTAATAGGGGCTAAACACGGGTGAAGTTTAAGCACCTGAGGCAAGTAAGGGGCGAGAGGAAGAAGGAAAGCCACAATTAATGTACCGAAGGGGAGAAACAACCAACAAGCAGACACCCCCACATAATTTCAGTTTCCCGAGTCCCTGTGAGATAGCAAAAGCACCTTTCGCTGAAGGCTCTTCTTCCTTGCAAAGGAGTTCTCTGTGAGCTGGAAGGAATCGTAGATGTAAGCCAGCACGCCTACGTCTAGGTCCCCATTTATAGACAGAACACAAGGAACCACGTTTTTCCGGCCATCTCGACCCTTCATAGAAGAGAATAAAATTAAGTACCATTTAGCAAAACTTTTCTTTGTATGTTTTTCAAGAAAGGGTCTGACTGTATAGCCCTGGTTGTCCTGGAACTCAGTGTGTAGACCAGACTGGCCTCAAACTCACTCACAGAGACCCTACTGTGTCTGCCTCCTGAGTGCCAGGATGAAAGGTGTGTGCTACTATGCCCTGCTAGCAGAACTTTTTCTGAAAGTTACGTGTTTTAGACTTAAATGGGAAGAAAAAAAAAAAAATCACAAATTCATTTTATAAACCACCTACCTCATGCCAGGACCACGCTAAGCATTGGGCCCAAAGAAGATGACACCATCAATCACCTGTAAGTGTCAAACCCAGCAGTCCCACTCCCTGAGAAGGGCTGACGCACCGGGAGGGCCTCAGCCTCAACTTTTTCAATGCTTGCTGGGAGAGGCCTGCTACGTGGAAAAGGGGGCTTGTGCAGACCACCTGCTGTTCCTTCCACCTCGTGGGCCCTGGGAGCCCACTCAGTTGCCAAGTCCAGCAGCCCCAGCTCTGCCGTCTCTAAAGCCCTGCTCCGTGTTTTTAAAGCAGGGTTTCACTGTGCAGCCCTGGTTGACCTTCACATCTGTGTCAACCTCAGGTGTCTGGGGTTAAAGGCAGGCACTACAATCTAGTTCCTGGATTGCCATCCACCAAGACCTGGATTTCATCCTAAGGAATAAAAGAACGTACACTGGACAGGCCTGGAGAGATGGCTCAGGGGTTAAGAGAACTTGTTCCTGCCGGGTGGTGGTGGCACACGCCTTCAGTCCCAGCACTGGAGAGGCAGAGGCAGGTGGATCTCATTGTTTGAGGCCAGCTCGGTCTACAGAGTGAGTTCTAGAACAGTCAGAACTCTGTTACACAGAGAAACCCTGTCTTGAAAAGCCATAAAAAAGAGAGAGTACTTGTTCTCTTTTGCACAGGACTAGAGTTGGATTCCCAGTACCCACATGGTGGGCTAAACCGTAACCCTAGTTCTAGGGGATCTGATGGCCTCTTCTGGCCTCTGGGGCACTGCATGCATGTGGCATGCAGGCAGAGCACCCACACAGTCAAATAAAACAGAATAAAAATGAATGTGCATTAGAGAGACCAAGTTAACCCAGCGATAAAAGATAACACACTGATACTGATGTTCCTACCTAATATGTCCTGAGACGGGCACAGCTCCACGGCACCACCCCCCAATCATATTCCTGGCACAAATACACAAATCAGAAAACTTCTGAATGATCTGCTTAAGTACAAAGTAACTAGCGTCTTCATCAAAGCTAGGAACATAAGGATAGGAAAGACAAAAGGAACCATTTGGAGAATACAGACAGGACAACCCCATGGAACACGGTGGTGGGTTATGTTTATTTCCTGACTTTGATGGCTACAGTTATGGTTACGTCATCGTCGTCAGGCACTGTCAAAAAATGTACACAAAGATGTTAGGGGGCCAGTCACAGGACACCAAACAGGAATCCTTCAGTGGTTCAGAAAACGGAGAATGTGGTAAAGGACACACAGGCTTTCAGGGTGACACACACCTGTAATGTAGACGCACTCCCAGGACACGTGTTTAGGAGTTCCCCATCTCCCAGGTTCCACAGCGCCTCTATTGGCTCCTTTCCCCAGGGAAAGCTGTAGTAAACTCTGCTTCCCTTTCGCCCTGCTTCATCCTGACAGTCGGTGCTGCTGAAGTTAGATGGACTCACAGCAAACTGCAAAACAAAGGGTCTTGTTGATTTAATGAGGTGCTAATTTACTTCTGTTTTGTGTTCTGAGCCTGGGTCTCTTTATGTAGACCTGGCTGGCCAAAGATCCTTCTGCTCATGCTTCTGAGTACTGGGATTAATTTACTTCTAGTTCCATACTTATCTCTGAGAATTAAGGTTGCCTGAGACTTTCAACAGGTTGAAAAGTAGTTAAGTCCTGTACATAAAGGCTCAGCCATGGGCATCTGAGCTTAGCATATCTGTACCATGGGAACCCTGATACCCACTGGAACAATTAGCACCATTATAAAGAGCCTTCCGTTTGAATCTGTTCTTATAGCTCTTACAAATTGAGCATACCAGTGTCTGAGTATAGCTCAGTAGCAGAGGGCTTGTCCAGCACATTCTAGGCCCTTGGTTCCATCTCCAGTTTCAACAAATTGAAAAATCCAAATAGGTGGGCTGGAGGCTCACACCTGTGATCCCAGCTAAAATAGGAAGGTTGCCACTAGCTTTAGGTCATTGAATTCCAGGCCAGCTTGGGTTAGAGGGACACCCTGTATCAAAATATCCAAAATCAGGGCCACTGAGATGTTTCAGTAGTAAGGTGTTTGCTGCTACGCCTGAACATCCAAGTTGGATGCCCAGAACCCACATAGCAAAAAGAGAATTAACTCCCCTAAAGCTGTCCTCTGACAGACTCACATTTACCATGGCATTTGTGAGGATGGGCTTGCCCAAAATGAATAAAAACGAAGCAGCATCTCTTTTTAAAGATTCATTTTTATTTATGTGTATCTGTCTGTGTGCCACATGTTTACAGATGCCTTCAGAGGCCAGAAAGGGAGTCAGATCCCTCAGACGGAGGCGGAGTTACAGGCAGTTGGAAGCTGCCTACCTGGGGAGCTGAGAAGCAAAGTCTGGCCCTCTGGAAGACAACTGAGCCATCTCTCCAGCTATACAATACTTATTATTATTATTATTTTTAAAGAGCTAAAACTAAAACAAACACACACACACAAAACTCCATAGCTAACTCGAGTTCTATTTATAAGCCAGGTGTGGTGATGCTTGTCTGTAAGCCCAGGGTTCAGGAGGCTTAGGCAAGTAAATCAACATGCTAGGGATGTTAGCACTCTTCATAATCCCAGAGCTCAGAAACGTAAGAAGTTCAAGGTCATCCTGGGCTACATAGGGAGCTTGAAAACAGCCTGGGCGACATGAGGCCCTGCTTTAAAAAAAACGAGAACAAAAAGGCAAATAAGTGAAAGAATTCAATATTAATCAATTATTGCATACCTTTCTCCACCACAGAAGCCTATGCCGCAACCAGAAGTCAAACCACTGGCTGGAATTCCTTGCAGGAGCAAACCACACCAATGAAGCCTCAGTCTTTTCACCAATGCTTTGTATGTTAAGAAAAAATGAGAAAGTTAGCTTTTATGGAGATTATATGAGGGGCCCAAAGTGGGAATGATTGACTCTTGATTATTTAAGTACCAAACCAGGTTATCTGTCATCACATTTTGTACCTTTTGGCCCTGCTGGGTATCTGCTTAGTGTCCAAAACAGGATGGAAACACACTCCAATCTGAGCGAGACCAAAAGGTAGCCTTCTGTTTACCAGATCCAGGCCATTAACATAGTGCTCCAAGGCACCTGTTAAAAAAATGAACCAATCATTACATGACTGTTTCTCCTGTGTAAACTGCCAGTGAACTCTGAGCCACGAATACCATTTAACTTTAGGTACTGACTCAAACTTTTTAGTGTGAAAATTTTCAATCTACAAAACACACAAAGACCAGTACAACATGCTAGATGTGTCGATACACACTTGTTCTGGCACTGCACTGAGGCAAGAGGACTGCACCACTTAGGGAGGCGGCCTGGCTACATAGTGATTTCAAGGCCAACGTGGGGTACGTAATGAAATCCTGTCTCATAAGGAGAAACAGAAGAATGAAATAAAGTCTGTCATCTTTGAAGAAAAATGCCAGGTGTGGTGCTATATACCTGTAATCCCAGTACTTAGGAGGTAGTGACAGGAGGGTCAGGAGTTCAATCAAGGTCATCTTCTGCTGCCAGGAGCTCAAATAACAAAAACAAGAAAATCCTACCCCCAAACAACCAAATGGCACCTATATGCTCTTTACCTAGATTTGTCAATTAACATTTTGCCAGGTTTTCTTTTCTCATTCACTCCAAACACTGCAATCATGTTTTCTAAAAATATTCTCTATAACTATTATTAAAGTATAAACTTATCTAAAAAAGAATATCACTAACATGCAGCTGGTATATTTCTTTTTTTGGTATATTTCTTAATTCTCACTAAACCTCAGGTTTTGCTTTTCTTTTTCTGACTCATTAAGATTCATGGACTATGTGTTGACTAGGCATCTTCTATCTCTCAACCAAGCACATTTTCTCAAGGCTCCAGGCTGGAGAGAGGCAACAGTGGGGAAACAGTTGCTGCCAACCCAAAGACCTGAGTTCTGTCTCTGGGGCCCATCTGGTAGGTGAGAATTAGCGTCTAAAAGCTGTCCTGAATTCCATGTGTGTGCTGTGACATACTCATATACACACATACAAAAGGAGTTTACAAATATTATATAAATAAGAACTTCCTGTCAATTTTGCTTTTTTGTTGTGTTTTGAGGCAGGGTTTCTCTGTATTGTTTTGGAGCCTGTCCTGGAACTTGCTCTGTAGACCAGGTTGGCCTCATACTCACAGAGATCCGCCTGCCTCTGCCTCCCTAGTGCTGGGATTAAAGGTGAGGGCCACCAACGCCCAGTGTTGTTTTTATTGAGAAAGGTCTCACTTATGTTACCCATACTGAACTGAAAAATTGCGTTTTTACAATCTGTGCAACCATGAAGGTAGAGATTTAATTTAAGGGGCTGGGAGGTAAAAAAAGGTTGATGCTTGGGGGCCATGATAAATGAGATTATTTAATGCAATCAATGTGAAGAATATGAAATAAAATATTACAAATTAATCACTTTTTTGTTGTTTTGTTTTTCTGAGACAGGGGTTTCTGTGTGTGGCCGTGGCTGTTCTGGAACTTGCTTTGTAGACCAGGCTGGCCTCGAACGCGGAGATCCACCTGCCTCTGCCTCCCAAGTGCTGGGATTAAAGGTGTGCTTTGACACTGCCTGGCTCATGTTTTAGAATTTCTACATCATGTTGTATTCAACTTTAAAGAGAAAGATGGGTGGGGGGAGATGAAGAGATAGCTCACTGTTAAAGAGCACAGGCTCTTCTCGAGGTTCTGAGTTCAATTCCGAGCAACCACTAAAATAATACATAAATATTAAAAAAAAGAGGAAGATGCATACAAGTCATCAATAAGATTTCACGTTCTCGATGGAAAGCTAAAAAGTTACCTAGCAAGGAAAGAGAATGACGTGTTGACAATGTATTTAAAACTGAAGAGTAGATGAAGTCTTCGAAAATGTCTCAGTATCAATTAAAATTCAAATACGTTACTGAATTAAGGTCCTAATTCTTTGGGATTGAGCTCTAAGGGGTTGCTCTTTCGTACTGAATGCTTTAGCCATTTCCTCAGGCATAATGGCAATGGCACTGACATTTGCCTGAAGGTGAATCACCCTGGCGTATGTTCTTTAAACAAAAAAGGAAATCTGGTCATTTCTTTCCCTGGAAACTCAGGGCCAGTTGCTGTCTGCAAATTCATGGAAGCAGCCTTTCCACCCCGAACCTGCTCAGAAGCACGAAACGCGAAGAGCCATACCGTGAAGAAGAGTCTCCCGTAGTTTCCCAGAAGTTTTTAATAAGTTCTCAAGAAATGCCACTAGCTGTTCCTTACTCAGCTCTTTGTCTTGCAAGATTTCGCGTATACATTCTGGAGAAACTAACCTGAAGGCACTGTCCCCGGGCTGCGAGGGGCCTGGCTCGTGGTGGAGGGCGTCCACCGGGAAGACCTGCTCTCTGAACACCACCATAGAGGACCACCATTGTGAGGCTAGGTTCTTTCGTAACTCTACACCCAAAGGTCCAAAGCCCGGGTGGCACCCGCTCAGGAGAGCAGCGGTGCTGAGCTGCTGCGGCGTCCCGCGGAGGAAGTGCCTTCTTCGGCAGAGGTCTAGCAGCGGCTGCGGGTCCTCGGCAGGCTCGGGCCCCGGCAGCTGCTGCGGCCCGTCTCCAGGACCCGCACGCCCGGAGAGCCAGCACCTGCAGGCGCCGCGGCAGGCCCGGGCCGCGCCACCCGAGCGCATGTCCTCTGCAGACGGGAAACGCACGCCTCAGGAGGGAAGTCTCAGACCTAGGGCAACACCGGACCCTAGGGCGCAGGCGCGGCGGAAGTGAAAGTGCTACAGGCCGCGCCCCCGGAAGTGCGTCACCACTCGGGCAGCCGTTTCCTTGGGCGTATCCCGGCCTCCGCCTGCAGTTGTTTACTAAAGGAATTTTCCGTGTTTGGTAGCTCCACTCAAGTCAGCTTTTTCCACCAACCTCTAACTAGGGAGTTGGCAACAACTCATGTTTTCCAGAGCTGCCCAGACTACTAAAATGTTGTTCGGGACGGCGCTTGTGTCGAGGCTTAGCGTTCAATCTCCAAGGGAAATGCGTTCACTTCTCACTTCCGTGTGCAAACACTAGTCTTTTAGTTTGAACCCCAATGTACTTCCTATGGCTGGCAAACACTGCCACTGGTGGCTTACTTCAGTTTCCTCCTGGGTGTGGCTGGAGGAAAGACTGTGGCCTAAGGGACAGCAGGTCTTGAAAGAGGCCTTTCTAAACACCACCGCCCAACCAGAGATTCTGTGTAACAACCCTGGGTGTCCTGGATATGCAGACCAGGTTGGCCTTAAACTCACCGGGAAACCAACCACTTTTAAGACACGCGTAACTTCTTGAAAGTGGCCACAGATCTCTAAGAAACCAGTAAACCTAGCAAAAAACATGGAGGAAAAAAAAAAGCTACTTGTAAGCCTAGCAGTTTGTGTAACCTAAGTGCAAGCGGGTTCATAGGGATAGGAGTGCGGAAATGAGGCACAGGCCAGGTGTGGTAGCTTCCTTCAGTCTTTAGTTCCAGCACTTACAAAGTACAACTTTGATTTAAAGATCAGCCTGGTCTATATCAAGTTCCAGGGCAGCAAAAAAGTGAGAAAGTGGGATGTGGTGTGTGAGCCCCCAAACCCCAGGTAAGATGGCTCTAGCAAATAAATAAAAGGAGAAAATGGGGAGAAAAACCACATTTATTAGTTAAGACAACCACAGGCTGGACACAACACACATGCTAAAAAGTGGACTGTCTTAAAATTTCAAAGGTAACTTTTTCCAAGCCCCACAATCGTTTCCATATTTACAAAATAAAGGCCCACATTAAGACATCGAACAGTAAAGTATGTAATAGATGCGCCGATCTACCCCTATAATTAAAAACCATGAATCTGGCTAGCCATGCCATTTGAAAACCACTCAGGGTACTCGAGAATGAACCAGTTTTCAATGTATCAACACTGGAAAACATTTGATGTTAATCCCAGCTCCCACCCCCAACACAATTCTGTTTTACATTTTATAAATAAGGAATTAACATCAAAGCCTGTTTTAAGAAAAATTAAATGAATTCCTTGAAGACTTTTTTCTCTGGGCAAAACACCATATTCTGGGAAGACATTAGACCTACTTATTCCCATTCTGAAATAAAGCTGTTGGCAAACCCACTTAAATCTATGGCTATCTTATGATCTTTCTAGCAATTAGCACATTAAATATAACCTGAAGAACTTTTCTTAACTGTGCTTGTGATTTATGTTGCCTGACTATTGAGGTTTTCTTCCTTGTGTTGGAGTACTGACTAGTGTATAATCTGAAGACCTCTACAATGCCCTGAAAATAAAATGGAGACATTCCTGACTGCCAGTGTGGTTCTAGGAACCCTGGCAACTCTGAGGACTAGAACCTACAAAGTAAAGGTGCACTAAACGACACAGTGCACAACTCTTGGGCTAACAGTCTTTCAACTTTCTTTGTGCATTTTGGCCAAGAATAAAGTATGCCAGCATTTAAACTGTTTTGCACAAAGAGAACAGTCACTATGTTATCCCGGATGCTAAAAAGTTTATAAAATCCATTGCCTCTAAATTTTTAAGAGACAGGTCTTAAGGGCCATCTGATTCCCTCTCTTCCTAAGTCCTAAATCAAAGAATGGCAAGTACTCAACTTTAGTTTTTATGTAAAAATAAAACACCAAAATGAAAGAAAATCCCCCCAAAACATACTATCTAAGCCAAGGTTTACATGACATTATATATGTAAAATAAAGTACAATTTCCACTTAATTCAGTCTTCAAATATCTTTTATTGGAAGGCCATGCATTGCCTTCATTTATTGTATTTGAAATCACTGTACAGTTACTTTTGTGAAAACACTGCCTGCATTTTCTAGTACAAAAAAAACCTAAAAATTGTTTCAGGAATGTAGAGAAATATCCAACTTAAATAGCGAAAAAAGTGCACCATAATCACTGCTGCACTGCAGTCATTTCTGCATTTCCCATGTTTCTTAAATAACTATCTTGTCTGGTAACACACAATATAAAGAGCAATTATGAAAAACAGACATTTACATATACTTCTAAAGTCTTATTGAGAATACCCTGTTGGCATTGGATAGCCAATCATAGGCGCAGCAGCTGCGGTAGCAGGATATGCATATGCCTGTTGGTTCATACCATTGTGCATATTTGCAACATTACTTCCATATTGCTGAGTGCTATCATAACCGTTCTGGTAAGTCCCTGTTGGATTACCAGTCCTAAAACTGGTCTGTATACCAGCAGATACAAAATTACTTCCAAAGCTCCCATTGGTGTAATTTGCAGCACTGTAAACACCATTCTGAGTTTTAGCCCCAAAATCTCTCTTAAGCAGACTAGAATAACCTCTGTCATAATTTTCCCTGTCTCTAAAGGTATTAAATCCACCCCTTTTGCCTGCAGAATATCTGTCACGACGATCATCCTTCATGCCTCCTCTACCCCTGGAACGACCTGTCAAGAAAGTAAGCAAAAAGGGGTCAATTTTATCTGTGGCATAAATGTGCTTTGAACAAAGGAGTTAGGTAACTCTATTCATGCCAGCTAAATGTTTTTCAGAAGTTAGGTTTCAACATAAACTACTTACTTACCCTACCAATCCCATTTAAAATAGGCTTTGTAGACAACAAGGTGACCCCAACTACCTGTAACATCTCTTACCTGAACCTCTGTCTTCGACCAACTGAAGCAACTTGGGATTAATTGCTTGATTAGCCTCCCGAAGCACAGAGATAAGGTCGCTCACTTGCTTTATGTTATTAGGTGTAAAGAAAGTGTATGCTGTGCCCGTTTTGGTACTGCGAGCAGTTCTTCCAATTCGATGAATATAATCCTCTGAGGAGTTAGGGTAGTCATAATTGATGACAAATTTCACATCTTCCACATCTGTAAGGTGTTGCAGTGTGGCAAAATAGCAATGTACGGAGTTTTGCACACCACAACAGCCAGACCAAAAATAAAAAGTTAGACAATTGTATTCCCAAGAAGGTACGGGCTGCAAAAAATACAGTTAAAATGGTTATCCATTTCCTGTAGGAATACCATTGAGGTAGAAAAAAAAGAGGGTGGGGCAGAAAAAAAAAAAAGAAGAAAAAAAAAAAAAGCACATGTCAGCTGTATTAAGTTATCACCCGCCCACTGACAGCCTATCACGGGAATGTGTGTTCTCCTTAGCACATTCCCAATTTGGCAAAGTCCCCTTACAGATCATCAAGTGACATCTGAGTGCTTCTGCGCAGTAGGGCCACTTAAAAGTTTCACAGCAACCTCTTCATGTGCTCATTTTTGAGGACCTTTAAGAAAAATGTGTAAGGTCCTTTGCATTACACTCATCAGAAGTTCAAAATTCTGGCCACACTGCTTGTCTTGCCAAGACCTTACAACTGCAGCTGCAAGAAAAACATACCTGTCCCCCAAAAGTTGTTTTAATGCACTGTGTCTCGTCTAGGCAAGCGCTTCCAAGAAGCCAGGATTCACTTGAGAATGTGTCTCTCTCTGGCAGGTCTCGACATGACGACTACTGTGTAGGTGAGGGAGGAACTTTCAAGGCACTTTCTTTTCCCACTGACTATGTGTGAGAAGTTGATCCTGCTCTAGGTCTCATGTGCCAGTACTCACCAATTTGTAAAAGGCTTAGTACCTTTTAAAGCTGCTCTCTCCATTTCAAACTTGAACAAAAATTTCATTGAACATTGAAGTTTGGAAATATTTCTTCGACATTTCAGCAAACTCACTGAAACTCAAAGACCCACAGATCACAGTGAACAGTTTGAAACAATGCTGTACCATGGCAATCATGCAAAGCATGGGACAGATGAAATACCACGGCAGTGAACTGTGAGGTAACTCCCATTTTCCCCGGAGAGAACAGTTTATGGGGCAGAGGTGGTATGCTCTGCCCTTTGAAGATTACTGGCACACTTTCAGCTTTTCACCTCTCTAATCGACTGGAAGCAGCCAGCCGATCACTAGTCCTCCATCCCCCTCGAGTCCTCCGATTGTCATGCCTAGGCCTTGCCACAAAGACTGCACCTTTATGTGAAAAAAACTTAGAAAAAATGCAGAGGTTAAAGAAAGCAATAAACTTTCTTTAAAAAAAGCTACACGGAGATCTTCTGGGAAACCAAGCCATGAATTCGAGTTTGTACTAACCTAGCCCTCTGGAGGCCACATCGGTAGCAATCAGAATAGGAGCTTTTCCGTGTTTGAATTCTACAAAGACATACACATAAATAATCATTAATCAAAGCAAAGCAAGTTATAAACAAATTAAATTTCATCTTATTTGAAATACATACCATTTAGAACCCAGTCACGTTCCTGTTGACTCTTGTCACCGTGGATGCCCATGGCAGGCCACCTATATTAACAAGTTATATTAGTGCACTCCCATTTAAAACCCAAAGGCAGACAGAATCTACCAATATTTAACCTTATAGTACTTCTTAGTCAAGTGCTCTTCCACTCACAATTATATCCCTAAGCTCTTACCACTACACTGTTATTGAAATTAATTTGTATGTTATACCTATACCATGGAGCACACACGATGCCCACAAAATTCTACTTTCTGACTGAAGTACTTTCCCCCCTTTCAAAGTCTGACATGATGCAGGAAACCACATACCCATCTCTCCTCATTTTTCTGGTAAGTTCATCACATCTTCTTTTGGTTTCAACAAAAACAATGGTTTTATTCTCCTTCTCACTCATGATCTCTTCCATTAGACGAATAAGCCTAAAAAGAGAAAGAAGTTGTCATTTTAAAACGATCAACTAAAAAAAATAGTGCTTTGTGAAAGTTATCAACGGAAGTCAAAAACACCACACCCACTAAACCACTTCTCTTCTTGTCCTTTAGGAGAGCTTGTGACAGCTTTCCTTTCCTACAGGAAGTACTGTTAAATACTAACTAGGCAAGCACAACAGCTCAAGAACTATTTTTTTTTTCCATAAAGAAAAGTGGTTTATTACCAAGCTATATCCACAACAAACGCATTTAAAAAAGATCCTATACCATACTTTCATTTTAAGGCAACTTTGAAAATTACTCTTGTACAATCAAAATTTTCTCATATTTCTAAGATTTAAACTTACTTTTCATCCTTTTCTACATCATGACACACATCCACAATCTGAAGAATGTTATGGTTTGCACTCAGTTCTAGTGCACCAATATTGATATGAATATAGTCTTTCAGGAAATCTTCAGCAAGCTGTCTTACTTCTTTTGGCCAAGTTGCACTCCACATTAGGGTTTGCCTATCAGGCTAAAAAATTTTGGGAAATAAATTAAGACTGCAACCCTAAGAGTAAACTTAGAACTGATCTTTACAAGAACATAAGGATACACACTCTTATTTGATCCACAATTTTCCGTATTTGGGGTTCAAATCCCATATCAAGCATTCTATCAGCTTCATCAAGGACAAGGTAAGTTGTTCTTCTCAGGTTGGTTTTCCCACACTCTAAAAAGTCAATCAGTCTTCCAGGTGTTGCAATACAGATTTCCACACCTTTAATTAAAGGAGTAAATGTAACTAACATGTAGAACTTTCATCCCACCAGCGACAAAGAGCCTTTTTATGATCATATACCTCTTTCCAAATCACGAATCTGTGGTCCCTTGGGAGCACCACCATAGATGCAAGTAGACTTCAAGCGACAGGCTCTACAGTATTCAGCAGCAACCTGCTGCACTTGCTGGGCCAGTTCTCGAGTTGGTGCCAGCACCAAGCACTAAGGGGGGGAAAATTAAAAATTCAGAAAACTCAGTAAACTAGGGTGCTGTGAGGTAGGGGGTGCATGCTGGCAATTGAATTTATGTAAGACAAGGCTTAGGTCATGGAAGGTGGCCTCCAATTCTTGGATCCTCTAGTTTCTGCCTGGGATTATAGTACTGAGATTATAAGCATGGACCACTATGCTCAGGATAAAGACTTTACATGTGGGAGCACACAAAAAGCAGAAGGCAACTTTTGGGAGTTGGTTCTCTACTTGTAGGTTATAGTGATTGAACTCAGGCAGACCTTGAAAAGTATCGGGCTTACTGTTCTTGAACACTAGTTTTAATTTGTTAAATTCCATTCTCCAGCTATATAAAAGTCAAACCAGTTCTAGCAAACTGAGTGGGATTATGTAGTCTACAAATCTCTAATTTACAAGACATACTTACAATAGGCCCATCACCCCTCTCTAGGAATGGCTGATGATTTATGTGGACAATGGCAGGCAGCAAATACTGTTGGAGAAGAAAAGTGAAAACACACAAATTTTATTAAAACGCTTTATAAAGATTTACCAGGTCACCACTCCCAGGATGTATCAAGTTTTTCTAAACTTACAGATAATGTTTTCCCAGATCCAGTCTGAGCTACTCCAACCATATCCAATCCACTTAGGGCAACTGGCCAGCCCTGAGCTTGAATAGCAGTGGGTTCAGTGAAATTCTGCCTTGCAATCACATCCATGACATTTGCTGTAACCAATAATACCATTTTAGCAAAAAGCAAAACAAACAACAACAAAAAAACTTAAGAGGGAACAAATGAAAAGAATTAGTCCTTACCAGGGAAGTTTGCTTCATAAAAATTCAGAACAGGTTTTGGACAGTTGTGACCCCGAACTGTAATTTCCTTGCTTCTCCTGTATGTATCTACCTCTTGCTGAAAAACAAATGACCACAGCCTCAAACCTCAGGCAACTGCACTGACAAATCCCCTACAGCTCAGTAGCAATTCTTACATGCACTTGAAAACAAACAAACCCACTTAGCAACAAAAAATTACCTAATTCATATAGCCCAAGCAGGCTGATTGGCTTGCCTGTCTCCCCAGTGATGGGATTTAAGTTTTTACAGAATTCAATGGGGCATCTCAAAATTGAAATCGAGACATGTTAAGACACCGGTCAGTTTCCACGAAACTGAGTAGATAGAGGCTGTTACTCAATAAAAGCCACATTAAAACCACTCACCGCGGTTCGTCTGGCCAAATCAGGGTGTTCCTGATAAAAATTCTTCTCAAATTTGGGCAGCTCATCAAGATTCCACTTCTTTTTAACCAGTTTCTCCCCAGGATTTCCAAACTTCTTCCCAGAGAGGGGTCCTGTTCTACTCCCTCCGAATCTTGGTGCACCAAATCTACGGGGTAAAAAAAAAAAAAAAAAAAAAAAAAAAAAAAAGCCATTGTGAATGAGATTTTCTATATATGTCTACAGTCTACATCCACATTTTATTTAATGTCTTGATAGCGAGCCAAAGTGCATTTCTGGAATCCCTCCCCACTGTCAGTTCTCGACAGCCACAACTGGCACAGTATTTTACTGTGTCCCAAGCACACTCTATTGAGGCCAAACAAGCAGCCTGGATTCACCAGGTCGGAAACTGCCTAAACCTGTGCAGTTCAGATTACAAGGACTAACGGCTTGGGGCTCTATATACTCCCCAGAGCTTAGGAATTAGCCTAGGAGCCGGAAAGGGGGGAGCTTAACAAGGTTATTTTCGCCAGTTTCCCACCAGAGGAGCTGATCTTAAAGAACAGCGGCGCCGCGCAGGCGATGTGAGCAGGTGGACGGGGAGGGTGGTGCGGGCAGGGTAGGAAGGGGCGAACACGCCGCGAACCGCGGAAGCGCTGCAAACCAAGGTAGCAAAATTATATAACGCGAGGAGAAAAGAGGAGGAGCCGGCGACGAACCGGGGGAGGAGTCCCGGGCCGGGCGGCGTTCCCGCTGGGGCGGCGCTTCCTTCTTTGTCTCGCATTTCTCTCTGCGCCACATTTTCTCGGCGCTGCCATTTTGAGCGCCTCCGCCGGGCGGGGTAACAAAGGCGCCGCCGCCATGTCCGAAGCCGGCATTTTGTGGCCGCCGCTCGGCCACATGGCTGAATCCGCCGACGTTCGCCCCCCTCCCCGGCACGGATGGCCTCGAAGGCGGCCCCTCTACTCCCCGGCAACGCCGGGGGCCCCTAGAACACCCGCCGGAAGGTTGCCCCGAACGCCGCCGCGGGGCCGCCTCCGAGCGCCGCGCTCCCGAGCCTCGCACACGCCTCGGGGCTTCCCGCAACAGCCGCGAGGCCCCGAGGGCCGCCACGGGTCCCAGCCCTCCCAAACCCGAAGGAGCGAGGTCGAGCCCGGCCACCGGGCGCGGCGCCACTAACGTCTCTTAATCGGCTAACAGGAAAAGGCGAGGCCGCTTTCCACACAAACCCGAGGGTCGGTTGGGGAAACGAGCTCCCGCCGCGCCGCTCTCCCATCCCCCACCCGCCCGGCCTGACAGGTCCCTTGTCACACTCACCCTCGATCCCGGCCGCGGTCTCGGTCGCTAGAATAACTCGACATGGCGTCAATGGTTGCGGTGAGCGGGAAAGACCCGGTGAGAGAGAATCCGGTCGCGACGGGTCGCTGAGCGGGGGCCTCGGCGGCGGCGGCGAAGCCTTTGCGGGGGCGTCACCGGCGGAGGGACGGCGGTGACGAGGCCGGAGCTGCGCACCCGAGGACCGATGGAAATGAATGAGGTGCCGGCTGCGTCCCGGCGGCCGCTTTTATAGTCTGGACCGCCTCCTCGCCGCAAAGGCTGCTGGGAGCCGCTCTATGACCTAATCACCCCGCCCCCCGGCTGGAGGCCTCAACGCCCGCTGGCGTTCGGGAATCCGCCATGTCCCGCCCCTCCCCCCGCCCGTTTATTGCCCCTTCCCGACAGGGTGACACCGCCAGAACGCCTCGTCCCGCACCCCCTCGTCGCCCACACCTCACACAAGCGGCTTCCCCGGGCCCAGCCGGTCCTTAAGATGGCCAGCACCAGCCACCAGGTCGGCTCGGCTTGAAGATGTTTACGTCTCCACAGATGCCCCCACGCCCATCACCGAAGACGACGACGGGGAGGTGGGGCCTGCGGCGGTCACGTGGTTGGACCCAAGGGCTAGGCGGGCCGCACTACTTCAACGCTTGGCATCGGCGGAGGGATACCCGGCCACAAACTCACCGGAAGCGCCGCTCCGATGCCTCGGGGAGATCGGCCGGGCTGCTGGGTGACCTGGACGCCTGGCCGGCCGATCTGAGAACCCTTAAGCCGGACCTTGGCCGCGGGGAATGGTGCTAGGGCCCGCAAACTGCCGCCGAAGCGCGTGCTGCGAAAGGAAGTGCTTCTCCGATGACCAATCAGCGGCGAGGAGCCGTTTCAACGTCCCTCCCTCTCCCAGCCCTGCTTCTCCGCTCCCTGGTTCCTACCCCCTCCTGCCCCCTTCGCCTCCCTGCGCTTCGGCCCTTCCCGGACACCGTCGCCCGCGCTCGCTCTCGTCTCGGAGTCCGGCCGCGACCTTTGTTGGCGGTATGGCCAGCTCAGAGGCTGGTGAGTCTCGGTCTGGAGCCCTAGTGTTTGTGTACTGCAGCGTCCAGCTGGCCTCGGGCCGACCCGAACCGTGTCTGGGCTTCTGGAGACGCTCCTGACAGCCGGACAGGAGTCGCAATCGCGGGGGGAAGTCTCTGATTTTAGGGTCTCAGCCGCGAGACCTCGTGGGGTTCCTAGGCGTGGAACGGACACTTGGGACGTGACTGAGGGATCGTTGGCGAGGCTGGAACACCCGCATCCAGTCTTTACGGACAGTCCGAGGATCCTGCTCTGACCTGAATTCTGGGGGACATTAGCCTGTGTCTCCTAACCTTTGCTTTGTGGGGACTAAGGCGGAACCTACTTCTGTATTGATTTTTTTTTTTTTTCCTTAAGGCGTAGCACTCATAAGATCTTTTCATGTCCTCTAGAGTAACCGGCTTTGTCTAATACGGGCTTTGAAAAGCCAATTGATTCGGTTGTCCAGGACGCCTAGCTCCTCTCCAGAACAGTATACAAACAAAATGGTTGTCAACAGCTTGGTCTTCTGTGAGAAATGGGCATAGCACATTCAGACTTGTCTCCAGAATACCTGTTCATCTTATGCTGGAGACATGTCCAGTTCTAAAGTGCCTTGTCTTTAATACTCAGTCACTTCAGGATACAGGTGTTTCAAGCATTCAGAATTTATTGCTGAGACCATTAAACTTGGTCTTGCACTATATAGGGGAGAGCAAGAGGTGTTTTTTAAAAATGGGGAACCTGAGCAGTATTAATGTGCCAGTTGAGAGCTTAGTGCTGTGTTTGTTTTCCTCATGTTTACCTTATACCGCAAGTATAATAAAAAAGGAAATAAATGCATTAGTGTCGGTGTGGTCATTATTCCAGTTCCTAACAGACTAAATTAATCACTTGTTTGGGCACCAGAGAGATCTTAACTTACACAAGATAATTGCATAAAACTACTGGGAATTTGGAGGCACCTCCATCAGATTCTAGCAACTTCAGATTATCATTTACAACTGTCTTAGGACATTCCTGTTCATCTATAAATGTAACTGAAAACACAGTAAAAGTTGGATTGGCACAATAGTTTTGACTGTGTAGAAGCTAGCACTGGAAGTTATGCCAGGAAATTAAATATGTCTTTTGGAAATTTTTTCCCAATTGAGTATTTGCAATTACATGCCCAAAGTTCTTCTACAGTTTTTAATGTATATGCTTGTGTATCATTGATTTTTTTTTTTAGATGTATATATTACTTTTTCTATTGCTATTGAAGACTGATCCCACCCCCTTCTTCCCCAACAGAATGGGTACAAATTGCCAATAACCTTCTTTTTAAATGTCACATAAACCTGAGGATACATGAACTTGAAGACTGTGATGCTAATGTTTTTGTTGCACTTTATCAATCCATTTTGGGAGAAAAGGTACCAGGTAAGGATCCTGAAAAGTGAGAATTTTGTTATGTCATGAGTTTCCTTTGACATAGAATTTTGTTTCCCTTTCAACATCTTAGTTCTATCCAACTATGACACTAATTGCTTTAATGAGTACATTATGGACCTCACCCACAATAACAGCCATGATGAAACAGTTTGGCATTTGAGTTAATCCCCATTTAATCCAATCCTGTGTAATTCATTCATGCCTTTTTGAGACATAATTTCTGTAAGTACCTTCAATTCAAGGTTAAAAATTTGAGTGGATCTTGGAAATTTGTTGAGTCTTATTTAACTACTAATTATAGATAAGAATTAACATTGCAGTGGGGTATGCTGGTCTACAGAGTGAAATCCAAAGTTACATAAACCCTATCTCAAAAAAAAAAAAAAGGAAAGGAAAAAAAAAATTATTTGAACTTTGTTAACCTAATTTACTAAGAAGACAGCCATTGAATATGACTTATTGTGATTGCCCTTTTAGGTGTCAAATCATTGTGTGTCTTCCATTAAATATGGAAGATTCCTTATCCTTAGGTTCCATACTGCTTCCTTTGTCTCTTATTGATATGTACAAATTGCTATAAAATTAGTATCCTTTTCTCTCCCCACCATTAACTTGAATGAGTGTCTTCCACATTTTCTAGAACAATGCTTTGACTTGTGGTTGTAGTAGCTTAATGTTAGTTTTGGTTGTAGTAGCTTGATGTTAGTTTCAAATGTTTAAGGTTCATCTTTTTGTTGTTTTGTTTTTTTCTAGACAGGGTTACTCTGAATAGCCCTGGCTGTCCTGGAACTCACTCTGTAGATCAGGCTGGTCTTGAACTCAGAGATCTGCCTCCGGAGTATTGGGGTTAAAGGCGTGTGTGTGACACTCGCCCAGAGGAGACACTTGCCTTGCTATTAAGATCTTTGCATACTCTCCTCTATACATTAGCTTCTATGTCAGTTATTTCCACACAAATGACTACTTGAACACCTGCCTCGCTTTGGTGTTCTGGTTTTGGTTTTAAGACATAGTATCATCTATAGCCTCAGATGACCCAGGACTTGTTATGTAGACCAGGCTGTACTTTGCCTACCCAAAGCTGGAATTAAAGGCATGTCCCAACATACCTGACTGATTTGGGATTTAGTTTTTGCTTTACTTTGTCAAGGAAAGCAGCCCATAGTTAGGGGTTTAAGTATCTTTTTGTTGTTTTTTAGACAGGTTTTGTTATATAGACTAATGTAGTTGCAAACACATATATAGCTATCATTTCTCCAGTGCTGAGCTTATAGAGGTGTCATCATACCCAGTTTTGCTGTCTATTGTTATTAGATTATCTTAATGCCTTAAATGTAAGGACTTCTGTTTATTCCTCTACCTGGTGTTTCCATAGGGTATACTCATACATTGGGTGAAAAACATTTAACCACTATGTAAAGAGTATTGAAAAGTAAGTTTAGATCAGTAAGTGTCAACCATTACAGACTCTAGTACATAGAGCTTAGGCTCTATAAATCCTGTTTTGAATTGTTTTTGTAGCAGTGGAGTTTACTCACAAGCCTAGTCAATATATATATATATATGTATGTATGTATACACACATACACAGATTTTTTTTTTTTCACAACTTGGCCCCCTTTAACGATCTAAAATGATGTCACTTTCCCTCTTCCACAGACCTCATAGTTATTTCCAGGAGTCAAGAAGATGATGCTCACAATGTACAATCGGTGATTGATTCACTAGCTTTGGATTACCTTCAGGTCAGCCTTTCTCACATAACAGGTCAGTATACCCTTACCCATCAGATAATTATATAATTTAATTAAAAGGTAGAATCTTAGCTATTTTTGTTTTGTGTTTCTGAGACAGGGTTTGTCTGTGGCTTTGGAAGCTGTCTTGGAACTAGCTCTTGTAGACCAGGCTGGTCTCCAACTCACAGATCCACCTGCCTCTGCCTCCTGAGAGCTGGGATTAAAATGTGTGTCACCACGGCCCAGCTCTTCGATGTTGTTTAACTAAGCCTGAACAGGAAAACTAAGACTTAGTTAGCTACTCCAATCAGTGTGCCATGAGAGCCCTGGAAAACTGAACATTGAGTCTGTGCTAACTCTGGGTTGGAAGGGTGTTGTATGTGTTTTTTGTATTTTGTTTTTTGTAGTAATTGTTTGGTTTTTTTTGAGATGGGTTTTTCTGTGTGGCCCTGGCTGTCCTGGAATTCCTCTGTAGATCAAGCTGGTAGAGATTCACCTGCCTCTGCCTCCTGAGTGCTGGGATTAAAGGTGTGTTTCACAGCACTCAGGAGGCAGAGGCATGTAGATCAAGCTGGTAGAGATTCACCTGCCTCTGCCTCCTGAGTGCTGGGATTAAAGGTGTGTTTCACAGCACTCAGGAGGCAGAGGCAGGTAGATCTCTTGAGTTTGTGGCAGGCCAGGTCTAAGGATTGAGTTCCAGGACAGCCAGGGCTACACAGAGAAACCCTTTCTCAAAAAGTTTAAGAACAAGAAAAAACAAAACCAACGGTGTGTACTACCATGCTTGTTATGTTAAATCATGCCATGCTGTATATTTAATGTAGCTGAAAGAAACAACCAATGTCCACAGTTGGGGTTGAGTAAATTACAATAGCCCCTCACAGTGCTATGGGAGATGATTGAGGACATTCTTTACAGTTTCACCTTACAGAAAACAATCTTCAGTGTACAGTGCATTAGAAAAGGTGGCTTTCTGATAATAGTACATGCTACAGTTTGTTAGAACAGATGTGGAAAGAATCTGTGTGTACCTGATTGCATTCAGAAAGGCTTCCTAGAAGAAAGACTATGTGACTCTGATGGCATCATCATGGATACCAAAAAGGGAATAATAATTTCCCTTGAGCAATTTTAGAACATAAAAGATCATTTTTTGAGAGTTATTTTATACATATGTGTGTTTTACCAGCATGTAGAGGGCCTACTTGGAACTACAGTTAGAGACAATTGTTAGGTCCCATGTGGGGCTTGGGACCCAGACCTCTGGAAGAGTAGTCATTGCTCTTAACCTCTGAGCCATCTCTTCAGCCCCCAAGATTATTTTTTTATTACTTTAAATTTTGAACCATGTTATTTATTTAAAACACTTGGAGGTGTAATTTAATTGGTAGAGTGCTTGCCTAGAGTGTAGGAGGCCTTGGGTTCAACCTCCAGCACCACACACAGCCACAGATACAATTTAATGTAAACTATTTTTTAAAGCTTTTTTTTCCTGAATAATACAGTGTACACTATGTTGCAGTCAAAACAAAACATGCCACATGCATTCATAGTTGCAGACTGATAATAAGAATTCTAGTAAAGAGTACAAGCTAGTGAATACTGAGAATCATAGAAACTCCCAAATATTTTAATCACAAAAATTGCTTTGACATTTCAAGGAGATAAATGTTTTTTGTTCTTTTTGTTTTATTTTTTTAGAGACAGGTTCTCCCTACATAACTCTAGCTGTCCTGGCCTCAAACTCAAAGAGATCTGTTTGCCTCTGACTCCCAAATGCTGGGATCAAAGGTGTGTGCCATTACTCCCCTAGGAGTTAAGATAGGTCATTTATATCTTAATAAACTGACAAGAGTCATACACTGTATATTTTAATTCAGTTCTAGGTGAGTACGTGGTATTGATCCACTTTGATTAATTTGGAGGGGTTATTTTAGAGTTCCCTTGTTGAAATGCAGCAGAATTACTTCATCATGTGACTAAGGACAGTCGCTGGCTTGTTTGTTTTAAGACTGCCTCACTATGAAGCTTTGGTTGGCCTAGAACTCAGAGATCCATCCCTAGAGATTGCATCCCTAATGCTGAAATCAAAGCTTTGTGTCACCACACCTAGCTCTTTTTTAAAAAAAGGTAATTTATTTAACTTTATTTTATGTGTATTGGTGTGAAGGTGTCAGATCCCCTGGAACTGGGATTACAGTTGTGAGCTGCCATGTGGGTACTGGGAATTGAGCCTGGGTCCTCTGGAAGAGCAGCCAGTGCTCTTAAAGGCTGAGCCATCTCTCCACCCCCCTTTTTTGTTTTTTAAAGCAGACTCCCAAACAGTAGCCTGGTGTAAGGCCACTGGTTTCACCGGTTACCTCAGGCTGGCCTCAAACTCTTGGCAGGTCCTCCCACCCCCATCTCTTTAGTGCTGGGCTTATAGCTCAGGTTTCCACAAACAGCGTGGTATTTGTGCCGTAGAAACGTACTGGAGCAAGGTTGTAAAGACGCCTGCTTGTGAAGGTTTTTGGTATAGCGCTGCCCCGACAGCACGGCACATGAAACGTTGCAGATCTGCTTACCTATTCAGGTCGGCCAAAGAGCAGCTTCTTTCACTGCTTATGTCTCTTTTAAAGCACTTTTGTTTCCTAGCGCGAATAAGCTCTGCACTCTGCTGGCAGTCTAGTTGCTGGGTTGGCATCATGTGCTCCCCATCCTCGAAACGGAGAAGTCTGAGTGTGCCCTTGGGACAGAAAAAAACATAGCACTTGAAAACATGATTTCTGGTTTGTTATTTTAAAAA
Organism: Cricetiscus sungorus; assembly: GCA_030556225.1. NCBI lineage: Eukaryota > Metazoa > Chordata > Mammalia > Rodentia > Cricetidae > Cricetiscus > Cricetiscus sungorus. Next base: position 82,363,079 of record JANBXA010000069.1, read on the forward strand.
TTAAAAAGCCCATCAAACTTTGTTTTTACCGGTAGCAGAGGAAAACATCAGATTTCTGGTTTAGATTTGTTTGATGTCATGGTCAAAGTACATGGGCTACATTCTCAAATCATAGGTTTTGAGTCTGCCTTTGCTGTATTTTTTGAATGGCAGACATAATTTCCCAAAGGGCGGACAGTACAGGGAGTAAGCTCCATCCAGACGTAGTGTTAATTAGAATCCATTTTGAACGACATTCAACAAATGAGGCTTATACGTTTTCCCAGGCCACTTAACCATATTCCACCTTAACGTTATCTGTGGTCTCTTATGGTCCAGGTGTTGTGCTAGAGACTTTCCAAAGATTAACTTCTGGGAACTGGAGTAGAAATCAGTTGGCTGTTCCTTAGGACAGATTCTTAGCTGCTAGGAAAAGGAACATGCCAGTGAATGATTGAATACACACTCAGCTCCCCCACCCTCTGTTTCTTCAGATATAATCAAACAGCAGGAAACAGATGTTTTTGATATACTTGCCTTTCCTTGATTAGTTTATACCTGTATCCTCAAACAGCATTCATATATATTTCAAGGTTTATGGTGTAGCAGGCTTTCTTTGGGCCACCAACCATCTTCCAAATAAAGACACAGAGACTTAATAGTTGTGAATGCTCAGCCTTATCTTAGCGTGCCCATTTGCTTTTAAAATTTAACCTGTTTCTCTTTTGTATTTTATTTTGGAACTTTTTACCTCTTCTTTCATTCTGTGTGTCCTACTCCACTTCTGGCTGGCTGGAGCTGCCTGGCTGGCTAGCCCTAGGAGTCTCCCTCTTTTTCTCCCTGGTTCTTTCCTCTCAGAGCCTAGATTCATTCTCCTACTTACTCTCTCTGTTTGTCTATCCTTCTACTGTCTAGCAATTGGCTATTCAGCTTTTTATTAGACCCATCAGGTGCTGTAGGCAACCAGGTAAATGTAGCACACCTGTACACAGCTAAAGTAATATTCCACAACGATGAGGCTTTCTGAGTTCCTTTTTAAATGTCTTAAAATCTGTGTCTTCTGTGTTTAGGAGAAAACATAGTGAAAGGGGATAAGGAATCTATCAAGAATCTCCTAGAAATATTTGATGGATTGTTGGACTATCTGACAGAACACATCAGTGAAACGTCTCACAACAACAGTAAGTTAAAGGGTGGAAAGTTGAATTTCTAGTTGAATTATTTATTGTCCTGTCATTACATGAAATCTGTTACTCCATGATTTCCTGTCAGAGCTGCCATCATGCATTGTAAGTGAGATTGTTACTGAGGCATCAGCAGGGAAGCCTGGTACAGCATCAATCTTGAGCCTAAACTGGCATTGTGTGATAGCCTGAATATTTTTAATCTTACCCTTTGAGCAATCCACTTTAGATTTAACATGTGGAATTTCTTTAATGAAGGTCAGCATTGCATTATTTTAAACTCATTTCTTACCTTTGATAAATTCTGTATCTAGGAACCGATGGGGAATGTCTTTTTGTTTGTATATGTTTCCTTATTGGGTGATGAATAAAACACTGATTGCCAGTAGGCAGGCAGGAATTATAGGTGGGGCTATGAGGCAAAGAATTCTGGGGAGAGGACACAGAGAGAGGTCACCAGAGATGCCCTGTAGCTACCAGGAAGATAGGACTCTGAGCATTCTTGGGTAAGATAAGGGCATATAGAAATGCATGGGTTAATAATTAAGAGAGTTAGCCAGTAAGAAGCCTGAGTCATTAGCCAAACAGTTTATAATTAATAAAAGTCCCTGTGTGTTTATTTGGGGCTAAACAGCTGTGGGACCATGTGGGACTTAACTCATGTGGGGTTAACATGAGGTGCTTGGATGTGCTGTACCTTTTAAAAATTCGTTTATTTATTTGCTTTTCTTATTTTACATGTTGATCCCAGTTCCCTCTCCCTCCCTCCCTAAAATTCTTTTTATTCTCTTTTACTTATTTTGTGTGCACATGCGCACATGTATGTGGGCATCTTTACCACAGTGTGTATGTGGAGTGGGCTCTCTCTGTCCACCATGTGGTTCTCAGGGGTCACACTGAGCAATTAAAATGGTGAGGACAGCCAGCTGGTGGTGGCACACATCTGTAATCCCAGCACCCTGTGTTTGAGGCCAGCCTGATCTATAGAGTGAGTTCCAGGACAGCCAGGGCTACACAGAAAAACCTTTCTTTAAGTAAGTAAATAAGTAAGTAAGTAAGTAAGTAAGTAAGTAACCTTTCTTTAAGTAAGTAAGTAAATAAATAAATAGATAGAGTGGTCCCTACAATTTAATGCTTTACTGAAGGGAGTAGGGATGATGAGTGCCTGGCTGATGAGGGCAGTGTGGGGACTGTCTTAGTTACTGTTCTACTGCTGTGAAGAAAGAGACATCATGACCACAGCAACTCTTAGAAAGAGAAAGCGTCTAGTTAGGGGCTTACTTACAGTCCCATTTCATGGCAGGGAGCACAGCCGCAAGCAGGAGTGGTGCTGGAGCCATAGCTGAGAGCTACATCCTAACCCATAGGCAGAGAGAGAGGGAGAGGAGAGGAGAGCTAGGAGGGAGACTGGGCTTGGCATGGGATTTTGAAACCTCGAGGCCCACCTCCAGTGACATTAGTCCTCCAACTAGGCACACCTCCTAATCCTGTCTAATAGTCCCTGGTGACAGAGCATTCAGATATATGACCTATGGGGACCATTCTTATTCAAGCCACCACAGGGATGGAGGCAGGAGGACAGAACTGATGAGTTCTGATGACAGAACTAATGGTAGGCTGAGGAATTATCCCAAAGGGAAGTTGGTAGTGAGTTGAGTTGTGTGTATGTGGGGGGGAGCTGTGCAGTTAAGTTTTTCTCTGTGATAAACACCTTAGATATTTTCTAAGGTTTGAGTTTCACTTACACAGCTTCACGGTGTATTTATTTGGCAGTATTATGTGGAGCTGATCAGATTCTTCAAAGTTCCAATGAACATTAACAGGAAACAAATGTCTACTGTCATTAGGCAGCTTCCACCTGGGACCTAGCATTGTTTACCACTGAAGGAGGGATTGGAAGGCAGACTTGGGGATCACCACTTAGTGTTACAGCAGGTTTCCCCGCCGGCTGCCGCTGGTCCTGCCGTCATTGTCCTGCAACCACGTGTGCCCCAAATAACACTCAGAGACTCTGTATTTGATATAATCCTGTCGGCCAGTTACCATTACTGTTTATGGGCTAGCTCTGCCTTAATTATTAACCCATTTCTACTTATCTAAGTATTTCCACGTGGTCGTCTTATCGGGGAGCCGCGCGGCAGGCTTCCTGCTCCTTCCCGGGCTACATCTCGACTCTCCCTACTACTTCCTCTTCCTCCTCCTGGGCGCCTAGCCCTGCCTATCTTGTTTCCTATTGGCCACAGGGCTTTATTAACCAGTATGAGAAATATATATACAGAATAACATCTCCCATCAACTTAGTTCTACTCCTTGCTGTATTGTTGATGTTCTCTAAGCTTTTGCTTCATCCACCCATCCATTCATCCACCCATCCATTCATCCATCCACCCACCCACCCACCCACCCACCCACCCACCCACCCATCCATCCATCCATCCATCCATCCATCCATCCATCCGGGACAGAGGCTAGTCAGTGGTGGCCTTCAACTACTGCTTCTCCTTAATCTCCCCAGCATGAGATCACAGGTCTGCCCTACTACATCTGGCTCTCAACTTGTTTTCTTTTCAAAGGTTGTGAGAGTTAAGTGGGAATAGTTAGCAGAGGGCATTGTGCCTCCTTGAGTGTGGAGGTGGACAAAAGGGTATGCAGAGCCCTGGAGGCTTCATTCTCCAGCTCCTGGACTCATCCTGTGACTGGGGAAGTGGATAGCAAAAGATGGAAGTTTTTATCCACCATGATGTCTCTCTTAGCCTCAGGCAGGTTGTCTTGGAACCTGAAATGCACTGACACAATCATGTCTTTGTGCTGACTTCCTTAATTACGTCAGCTACTCCTTAGAGATGAAGAGGTGTAAATATGCCAGCCTGGCTTTAACTGGGGCTGGGGAGATGCTCCATAGGTAAAAGCACTTGGAAACATAAGCTTGATAACCTAAATGCCATCCCCAGAACCCACAGGGAAGAGAAACAACTCCCAAGGTTGTCCTCTGTCCCCCACACTTGTGGCACTCGAGCTCCTGCGTGCTCCGTGCACACACAAGTGAGCAGGAGTAAAAATAGCGCATGGCTGTAACTGGCCGGCCACCTCTCCTCGGTGAAAGTCCTGTGCTTGCTTCTTTGTCTCCAGGAGACTCTCCAGGTGGTGGTTTGTTTTGCTTCTTTATCATTTTTGTTCTGGCTCAGGACAGGCTGGGGAATCAATTTATTGTTCGTTTTTATCTTGCTTAAACAGGTGAAACTGAACAGTACTTTAAGGACTCTCATGGAGAAGAAGAACCTGTGGAAGAGCTAGAAAGTATCAAGGAGTCCAAGTCATCCTGGAAAAAAGTTTCTTTTGGGAGGTAGTTTGCAATGCCTGTGATTTTATCAAACAAGTGGGACTTGTCAGCATCTAAGATGAAGCCCAGCATGCTCCAATGGTCCCCTCCAAAATTTAATGTGAACATTGTACTAACTTGCCTTTCTATCTTTCTGAGGGAGTTTTCAGGATCTTGAACTCTATTTAATAATTTAATGCTAATGCTCAAATTTAGCTATCTTTTTTTTTTTTTTTTTTTTGTTTTTTTTGTTTTTTTTGAGACAGGGTTTCTCTGTATGCTTTGGAGCCTGTCCTGGAACTTAATCTGTAGACCAGGCTGGCCTCAAACTCACAGAGACCCACCTGCCTCTGCCTCCCGAGTTCTGGTATTAAAGGTGTGTGCCACCAATGCCCAACTACGTGGTAATTTTTAACTTTTTTCTTTTGAGACAGGGTCTTATATACCCTGGGCTTGCATTGAATTCACTGTGTAGCTGAGCATGACTGAGCATATTCTGCCTTCACCTCCAAAATTTTAGATTTGTTTGTTTTTTTAAAACAGGTTTCTCTGTGTAGCTCTGCCTGTTCTAGAACTCTCTCTGTAAACCAGGCTGGCCTCAAACTCAGAGATCTGACTGCCTCTGCCTCCTGAGTGCTGGGATTAAAGGCGTGGGACACTACACCCTGCCCTTGTTTTTTTTCCTTTTTTTTTTTTTTTTTTTTTTTTTTATGCATTTCAATCCCAATTCCCCCTCCTATCTCCTCAGAGAGAGTAAGGCCTCCCCTAGGAAGTCTACTAAGTCTGTCCCATCTGGTGACCTTGCCTCATTTTTTTAAGAGATGGTTTTACTATGTGTACTGGGTTGGCCTTGAATTTACAATGTAGCCATGCAGCTGGCCTCTGACCTACAGCCATTCTCCTGCCCTCCCTCTCCTGCTGCTTTTTGTTACCATGCTCAACTCATGAAATTTTTGAATTTTTCATTATTAGATTTAAAAACAAAACAAAAAAGAGCAAAAGTGAAACTATTGGAGATTTTAAAAAACTTTTTTGACATTCTTGTAACTCAGGCTGGTCTGGAAATTGGTGTGTAGTCAAGGATGGACTACATTTAATTTACGATGCTCCACTCAACCTCCCAAGTACTGGGATTACAGGCATGTATGTCCAGTTCTAGTCTGTGCTAGGAATTGAACCCAGGGCTTTCTGCATGCTAGGCTGGCACTCCACGAACTGAACTCTATGCCCAGCCCTCAAAAATGTTTGCTCCACTGGTGGTGGTGCACGCCTTTAATCCCAGCACTTGGGAGACAGAGGCAGGCGGATCGCTGTGTGTTCAAGGCCAGCCTAGTCTACAAAGCGAGTTCCAGAGAAACCCTGTCTGGGTTGGGAGTGGGGGGAGGAGAGAGAGAGAAAGAGAAAGAGAAAATTTGCTGCAAAAGTAAAACTTTGCCCAGATTCCTAATCCTGCAGCCTTAGACTCACCAGTGTTTGCTATCCTTTTAATCTGTGAAACTGTTTCCACCTTGCATAACATTCAAAACCAGACACAAAAGGGACATAAAGTAATTTTCTTCCTTCCTTCCTTTCTGGGAATAAATCAAGGACCATTGTCAGCAAGTGCTAGATTTCAGGGCTGCATCAAAAGCTCTACTGTGTACCTAGGAGTGCCTGTAAGCACATGGTCACTGTTTGAAACTCTGTAGGCGAACAGGACATAGTGAGTGAGACCTTTTTTCAGGTGTTCCTTCTCATCTGATGCTTTGGGCCCCACCTGGGATGAAGATGAAGCAGAATCCACAGGTGAAATAATTAGGCTTGGAGACACCGCACATACCTTTTCCCTAAGAAGTCATGGTGAGTAGACAAACTTTCAGTATCAGCTTCCATTTGACTCACAAGCACAAGAAGGTTAAGGTCGAGATGAATGGGGCCCCAATTAAATATCTAAGTCACAGAATGTCACCATTGCCCACTAAATATGAACTGGCAGAGCTGTGTGAGATGACAGCCTCATGCATAAGTGCACGCAGAGCTGTCATAGAATTTGTGGGACAAATTATGTGGAAGATTATGGATGCAGCTTTGAACTTGTCACACCTTTGGAATACTCAGTTCTAATGTTCTGAACTGGTCCACTTTCTGAGCTGGTCGTGCTTCTGGTACCTGCTGTTCCGGCCCCTTGCCTAACAATCCTCTGCTTGTGCCCTGAGTGCCTCTCTAGTTCCACATGCGCCCTAGTCTATCTCAGTCCGTGCTCTTCTCGTTGCTTGTCCGTCCCGTTCATGGCAGGCTTGTGTTCCAGTGCCCGGCCTCATCCCCTGTGTCAGGTTCTAAGGCAGTGTTCCCCTGGGCTGGCCTTCTCTGTATTTCCGTAACGCCATTCACACATTGCATGGAAAATTACAGTCTCAGGGACTCGAGTTCCAGGAAAGTAGCCAGGTCACTTCACCCATCAAGTGCTGTGAAGTGTCTTCCCTGAGCCAGGCACTGGCGACAGAGTGGGAACAGTACAGCCACAGAGCCCGCCTTCAAGGTGCTGACAGTCTGTGTGTGGAGATAAATTGGTGAAATGTTTAGTAAAGTTACTGTTTTTCTTAGCCTGTCAGACTCTGGCAAAATACAGGCCACAGTAAGTATGTTTTTGAATGGAAGGCTGAAAAGGTTATTGTAGAAATAGGTAGAATAAATTGAGACTCGAGAGGTCTTCCCTCTTGCAGCTGTGGGCTTTGTGACTTTGGTCAAGACCCTTTTCTGGGTGTGACTTTTTTCAGTGTGAGTGAGGGAACTGGACTAAACCACCTCTGTAGTCCCTGTCAGCATTTAATACTCTGGTCCCAAAGAGTCACATTTGAAGGAACAGCAGCAGACCAAAAGACAGGAGGGAAGGGATGTGGAGTCTAGAATGGATTCTGGAGCCTCAAATGCCATGAAAAATGCACAGCTGCAAAATCTGACTCTTTGAGTACTGGCATGCTACAAGTGGAAAAGCTCAATCTGGGACCGCCCAGATGGCTCATCCAATAACAGTGCCTTGCTGCCAACTAAGCCTGACCACCCAAGTTCTGTGCGGAGGACCCACAGAGAAGGACAGAGCTTTATCTTTTCAAATGCACACCGTGGTACTCTATGCACAAAAATGAATAAAATAAAAAGTTTCAGGGTTGCAGAGGTACTATGTTCATATTTTATTGCGTTCTGTGCTGGCTAGTTTATGTCAACTTGACACAAGCTAGAGTTATCAAAGCAGAGGAAGCCTCAATTGAGAAAATGCTTCCAGAAGATCTGGCTGTAGGTAAGCCTGTAGGACAGGACATCTTCTTTCTGTCTTTTTGGTTTTTCTGAGTAGCTTTGCAGCCTGTCCTGAAACTTGATCTTTAGAAAAGGCTGGCCTGGCACTCACAAAGATCCAGCTGTCTCTGCCTCCTGAGTGCTGGGATCAAAGGCGTGTGCTGCCACCCAGCTGTGGGGCATTTTCTTAATTAGCGATGGATGTGGAGGACCCAGTCCATTTTGAGTGGAGCTACACCTGGGCTGGTGGTCCTGGACCAAGAAAGCAGACTGAGCTAGCCACAAGAGCCCGAGGCCTAACCCTGAGTAAGCAGTAATCAGCTCCTGCCTCCAGGTCCCTGCCTTCACAGCGTTTGATGCTCAGCTGTTCTATGGAACTATGAGTGAAATAAACCCGTTCCTCCCCAAGTTGCTTTTGGTTGTGGTATTTCATCACAGCAGTAGTAATCCTGAGAGATAAACATATATAAAATTCTCAAGAATAAGAGAAAAGTGGCCAGGGTTAGTGGTGCACACCTTTAATCCCAGCACTCGGGAGGTCGAGACAGGATTTCTGTGAGTTAGAGACCAGCCTGGTCCACATACGGAGTTCTAGGACAGCAAAAGCTACATAGAGAACCTGTCTCAAAACAACAAGCAAACAAAAGAAAGATTCCAAATCTGACCACAATGATAGGTCAGTAAGCACAAGAGTGTTAAAAATATTTTAGGTTGTGTGTTAAGGCATATATGAAAATCAGTTAGGCCTTCCCTCTAATAAAGATAATTATAGTGTGTGTGTGTGTGTGTGTGTGTGTGTGTGTGTGTGTGTGTGTGTGTGTGTGTGTGTGTGTGTATTTCCAAAATCCTAAACACTTCTGGTCCCACAGGGAATATTTTTATTTTTATTTTACTTTTTATTTTTTTGGGGTTTTTCGAGACAGGGTTTCTCTGTGTAGCTTTGTAGACCGAGCTGGCTTTGAACTCACAGAGATCCATCCACTTGCCTCTGCCTCTCAAGTGCTGGGATTAAAGGCATGTGCCACTACCACCTGGCATGGGAAAACATTTAAACTAAAATTTTAATTAAGACTTAATGAGCAAGAATAAAAAAGAAAAGCTGGATATAGTGTTTGGATTTCATGTGACCAAAGGGCAGTTTCCTTTTATATTTATATTAAGATGTAAGCTGTCATTCATTCTCATGGACATGTAACTTAGGCTTTAATTCCTGAGTCCTGAGTTTTTGGTGATGGCACTAGGCATATCCCTGCCTTCACACGGCAGCACCTGCTTCTCTAAAGCAGAGGCATGCAGCATTGAGAAAGCTGCAGTCTGGCTGTGGAGAATTGCCTCTTACTACACAATGGCTGTTAAAGGTAACTGGCATCGTGCAGTTGGGACAAATATCCTTTGAACACAGTGTTCCTATTGTCTCATAGTATATTTAGGAGGAAACTACTTGATAGTTTAAAACTTTAACTTTAAGACTCTCTTTCCTAGGTGCTCAAAATTTCATGGACATGCAGTCTAGCAAAGTTTCAGCTTCACCAGGCAGTAAACCAGGTGAGGAAGTGTGGAACCCCATCTCATCGAGTTTTCTATCCAAGAACGGAACAACTTTTGAGGGTAAGTTGTAGTGGGCTTTTAGTTCTTTACACTACTGTAGCAGTGTGTGTATAGGTGCTACAGCACCAATATGTAGGCTGGAGGGCACTGGGTTAGAAGTTCAGTGTCTCTTTCCACTATGGGTTCTAGGGACTGACGTTAGGTCATCTAAATTGGCAGCAAGCACCTTTGCCTGTTGAATCATCTTGCCAGTCCATGTGCTATGTTTTTATTAAATTAAAATATATTCTTAAACTGAGCCTGGTGGCCAATGCCTGCAATCCCAGCACATGGGAAGCTGAGGCAGGTGGATTGCTATGCAAAGTTTCAGGACAGTCTGGAATACAGAGTGAATTCTAGGATAGTAAGGCTGTTGTAGAATGAAACCCTTTTTCAAAAGCAAAACAAATTATGTAGTCATTCCTGGCCTGGGGTTATAGCTCAGTGGAACACATGAGGCCCTGGGTTCCATCTCTAGCATCTCACAAATTCCCTTAGTATGTGTGAATATTTGTATATAAAACCATTTCTTTTCAAGGATTCCATGGTGAGAGCCACTGTAATTTCTCTTAGCAGCAGAAACCTCTTCTGTGAGTATGGTTACAAGTGCCAGGAAATTAGGTGAGCCAATCCGAGCTGCCATCCCCTTACATCCTCCCTATCATCCTTCTGAGCCTCGAGCACCTTGTCCCATAGGGAAGGAATACCTCCAATCAAGTCACTACTTGTCTGCCCTGATTTCGGGAGAGAATTCGGCACTTTCGGTGGTAGGTGGAAAGGTCTTTTTGTAATTGGCTGGGAGCCCATGTATTACTTAACTTTTGCTGTTGGTGATTGAACCCAGAGCCTTGTGTATGCTGAACTCACATAGTCCTACTGGATCTGTACCCTCAGACCCAGAAATCCATCTACTTAAAGAAGTCTCCATAGAATAACTGTCAAGTACATTACTTTAATCAAAGATACACACCTGACCTCATAGCACTTGGGAAGCTAAGAGGAGGGTCATTGAGAGTCTGAGGCCAGGCTGGGCTACATAGTGAAATGCCCCCCCAAAAAATCAGTTTTTTTTTTGTTTGTTTGTTTTTGTTTTGTTTTTGCTGTCCTGGAACTCTGTAGGTCAGGTTGGCCTCAAACTCACAGAGATGTGCCTGCCTCTGCCTCCCAAGTGCTGAGAATAAAGGTGCATCATACTTGCAATTTACCTCAGTAGGCTGGGGATGGATCTTAATTGGTGGAGTTTCTGCCTGGAAAACACAAATCTCCAACCCTGTATAAACCCTATGTGGTGGTGCATGCCTGTAATCCCCAGGGAGCAGAGGCAAGAAGACTAGAAATTCACATTTATCCTCAGCTACAAGGAACCCTGTCCTTAAATAAATATATATATATATTGGGGCTGGAGAGATGGCTTAGCGGTTAAGAACACTGGCCGCTTTTCCAGAGGACCCAGGTTTTATTCCCAGCACCCACGTGGCAGCTCACAGCTATCTCTAATAAAAATACTTTCTAGACTGTTTCCTCTAAGGTTAAGAAATAACTTTAAAAATATTGCTGGGGTGGGGGGCGGCAGCAGAGGCAGTGGTGGTGGTACATGCCTTTAATCCCAGCACTCAGGAGGCAGAGGCAGGTGGATCTCTGTGAGTTTGAAGCCAGCCTGGTCTACAGAGCAAGTTCCAAGACAGCCAGGACAGTTACACAGAAAACCCTGTCTAAAAAAACCAAAAGAAAAAAGAGCTAAGCATGTGTGTTTGGAGGGATGCACCTTTGTTTTGAGTGTTTCTGGACAGTTTCTGTTGGCTTCCAGGTGTTTGTGTGGCAAGCAGTTTACTGGCTGAGCCGTCTCCTCAGTGTCTCAAACCACCTTTCCTGTTTGAATAGGAACCAGATGATAAAGTTGTCTTAACTTCTTCGTTATCTAAAGAAGATGAACAGGAAACATGTCTAGCTCTGACTCAAAGCCCCAGGACAAGGAGGCTTCCTAAAGGGAAAAGGTAGCTGCTGTGGGCTTCCTGCTTACTGTCTGTTATAAAGGGATTTGAAAAGCAAAGGGGCTGGTGGGACAGTAAGGGTGCTTGCTGTCTTAACCCTGGTGACCGGAGATCAATCCTTGGAACCCATGTAAAGGTGGATGGAGACATAATCTGTGGCAAGTCATTCCCCACAATAATATTTTCTTTAAAAATTAAGAGTATACTGGTTCTCAAATGCTAAATTTGTAAAGTATAAAGTATTTGTTAAAGCCTGCATTAGTCATTTTGAAATAGTACTGTATACCTGGCAGTTAATTGTCATTGGTCACTTTATTACAGAAATGAAAACAGAGCTGTGTCCTCCTCAGAGTATTCACCTTTCCCTCAGAAGGCCAGGGAGCGGCTAACAGAAGAAGAACTGCATGCCGTATCACAGAAACTCTCCCAGCGGCTCTCTGAACTGGACTGGGCAAGTCTTGGCTTTTAATCTTGCTTAAGATTTCTGTGGCTAGTCTTTCAGTGGAAGACTGATCTGATCTCCCAGCCTCAGCCAAACATACGCTTAGGTATTGGGGGTGAGTTGTGTGCCAGGTGTTGTTAAAAAGTTCCACAAGTCAAGCAGAAGGACACAAATGGTGGCATCTCGCCTTCTTATATAATCAAACAGGGCATACATTTTGATGAAAATGGAATCACTTAATGTAATTATTAAACCATTCATCTTTAGATCTATCTATACAGTGAGTAACAACACTGAATGATTGTGTTAACCCTGTGACTTTCTGTGAAACCGAGTGGTCTATAGCACTGATAGCCACCTTTTTTTTTTTTTTTTTTTGAGACAGAGTCTCACTGTGTAGCCCTAGATGGTCTAGAACTTCCTACACAGACCAGGCTGGCCTTGAACTTGCTGTAATTCTCCTGCCTGGGATCAAGTATGTCTACCCATGCTTTAAATGTTAAGTATAGAGCAGGTCCTTACTACACCTCTAATCCCAGCACTGAGGAGACGGAGGCACAATGAAATCCTATCTCAAAATAAATAAAGTAAATGAAATCAAAGCTGTAGGTTTGTAAGATAACATACCTAAGTATCCAAAAGCTTGGTATTAGTGACTGTCAGAGACAGGCTTTACTGCCTGCTGAAGTCAAGGGTTTCTCAATAGATGTTAAAAAGTGCCCTGGGCAATGGAGCAACAGACAAGACTGATGGTGATCCTGGGGATGAAGAGGTGCACGGCGGAAATGAGGAGGTACTGTCGCAGCATAGTGACAGCATCATGGAGTACGGACCCAAGAAGCCTAGGCCAGGTACTTAACCCATGATAACTCCTCAGGGAGCTCCAAGTGTTAATGACAGTTTCATTTTATGTAAGAATCAGAAATAATAGCAAACTCAAGTTGGTATTCTTACTGATATTTCTATACTGTTACAGTTTATATATTACTTGCCTAAATATACACTATTTTTTCTAAAAATGTATATCAACACTATATATCCTGCAGACTTGCTTTATTCTGTTAACAGAAATGTTTGTTGATGTTTAAAGATCGAGTTCATTCATTTGAGCTGCTGTATAGCTGAATCTACAGTGTGCCCATTAGCATAATGAGTGGTACTGTTCATTAGAGGATGCAGTGTCTAGCCATGTTAGCATGTGTGTGTGTTCACATTCCATCCTCAGGACCCAGACAGGTAAAAGACTAGTGAACTCACTTCCCACATGTTACCTCACAACCAAGGGCATGCACTCACTTTCCATAGAACCTTATGCATGCTATAAATTCCACATGCTGAATCAACCCAAAGTTGAATAAGTAATAGATTTAGTAAGGTTAGCTGGCCACTGTGCTACATGTACACTATGCGTGCTGGGGATCTACCTCACACTTAGACTGCTAGCATGTCCCCTCCCACATCCCTAACAGTCTGTTTGCTTGGTATGACTAAACACAACTACAAATTAGGAGGGAATACACTTAGCACATTGGCTTATCATTCTCATTTTCTTTAGGTTCAGTCAGAACTGGTTGTTCAGTTTCCAGCCTAACATTTCTGACTGCCAGGAACTAATGGCAAATGGCTTTTCTGTGTTGCAGGATTTTCCATGTCCAGAAAGGCATCTTACAGGTCCCATTCACTGTCACCATCTTCAGTAAACAAACAGAGACAATTAGAGAAAGAGAGCAAACAGCATCACAAGTCTAAAGGAACAGATACCCGACGATTCCAAGCAAAGGTAAGATCTCATTCCTTGACTCCAGCTGTGCAGCAATGGCAAATACCATTTCCCCTCAAGTTGGACACTACAATGAACATGAGTGCATTTAAAATAGTATATGTGATATGGTGTATGTCCCCATTAGAGATACAGTCATTAAATCATCAAAAAATAACCTGGTTATTGTTCAGTGGATGAAGACAGACAGGATTGGTGTGGCCTGGTATTTTCAGAAAAAAAAGTCATAGGTTAAAAGGAGTTAGGAAAGACAGCATGGGAAGAGAAAGCAGCTCCTAAAGGAGGGTGCTGGGAGCTGAGCTTTTAAGGGACCCAGATAGAATGCCCACCATCCACATGCAATAGGGCTTTCAACTGTCTGTAACTCCAGTTCCAGGGGATTCACTGCTCTCTTCTGACAGCGACAGGCAACAGGCATCCAGACATACCATGCACAGACATATATGCAGGCAAGACACCTATACACATAAAAATGTAAAAAAAAAATATAATAATTAAAGAGCTTCATCATTCCCGATATTATTACCAGGGAAGATAGATGCCCCAGTGGAACAGAGATTTTGAAATGCATGAATTTAGAATATTTAGTTGTCTACTGTAGTGTTTTTATTTTGTTTTATTTTATTTTGTTTTTGTGAGACAGGGTTTCTCTGTAGCCCTGGCTGTCCTAGAACTTGCCATATATACACACACACCAGGCTGACTTCAAACTCAGATCTACCTGCCTCTGCCTTCCTAGTGCTGGAATTAAGAGTGTGTGTCACAACCACCTGGCATAGTGGGTTTTTATAAGGTAGTTGTATTTAAAATGCTGAAAACTGGAGGTAATTCAGACGTCTTTAAATACTTACCGAGGGCAGGGGTTGCTGTGCACCATGAACAATAGAATCTGATCCTCAGATTCAGTGAGACCCTGTATCAAAAAATAAGGTGTGGGTGAGTGAGGCACATAGACAGTATACTCAGAAGTACCATAGTAATACTAAACCATGTGAAAATAGTAAAAAGAAAACCCATTGTATTTAGCTGCACTTTATATACCAATAGGTCTGTTAGCACAGCATGTTTTTATGAAGCAGCCTAAAGGGAACTTAAGAAAGTGAATGAGCTTAATATTTTTTTATTTTTTACATTCTGATTTCCCTCCTTCTGCTCCTCCTGCTTCCTCCACTCTCCCCTTCCCCCCATCTGCTTCTCAGAGAGAGCAAGTCTTTCCTAGGATGTCTACTAAGTCTGTCCCATCATCTCATTGAGGCAGGACCAAGGCACCTCCCCATAAAGAATGGGCTCCACTAAGTCAGTTTGTGCATTAGTGTTGGATCTTGGACCCACTGCAGTGGCCTCATATATTGTCCCAGCCACATCATTGTCACCTATATTAAGGGAGCCTAGTTCGGTCTAATGCAGGTTCCCCACTTGTCAGACTGGAGTCAGTGATCTCTCACTAGCTTGGGTCAGCTGATTCTGCGGGTTTCCCCATCATGGTCTTGACTCCTTTGTTCATATTATCACTCCTCCCTCACTTAAGTTGTACTCCAGGAGCTTGGCCCACTGGCTAGTTATGGATTTATGCATCTGCTAAACTTGGTAGTTTTACAATAACAATCTAGGCTAATTTTTCCTTCCTTTATATTTGCACATTTCTGACAAATGGTATATGACCTTACTCTTTCTAGGCATTAACTGAAGCATTTGAACGGGAACTAAGAAAAAATAAAGTTCAAGAGAACGTTGGACTGCGAGGGATAAGTGACGAGGAGGAGGAGGAAACAGTGGGTAAAAATCTCCAACTCTAATAAATGCAAAAGTGAAAGTATAGAGATGACCTTTTTAAAGGGACAGGGGCCCAACAGCCTGAGCCATTTAGTTCTAGAAAAGAGTAGTTTCCTCAGACTCATGGAGTAGTCAGGTTGCTCCAATACAGGAAAAAATGGTTCCAAGGAGGACTAGTGTTTTTCCTTCTGCCTAAATTTTGTTTGGCCTCAAAGGTTCTTGCATACCAGTTTGTAAAGGGTTAAAATAGGATCAGTGTGACAAAGAGGAGGATGGGGAGACAGGATTCTAGACACTGTACCTGACCATGAGAAACCCATCTTTGCTTCCTGCCCTTCAAAAGATGGTTCCCAACTGGATATGGAGGTGCACACCCTTAATCCCAGCACTGGGGAGACAAGCAGGAGGATAGCTGTGCTTTAAGGCCAGCCTGGTCTACATAGTGAATTCCATGACAGTTGGGACTATATAGACCCTGTCTATAAAAACAAAAAAAACAAAAAAACAAAAAAAACCACCGCCAAAACAGTGGTTCCTGAACTATATGAGAGCGGCGGGCTGGATACTGATGTCCTAATGCAAGAGGGCAGAAGTACAGTAGACTTAGAAACAGTGTAATTGCTTGAGGTTTTTTCTTTTTAGCTATTTATTCATATGTGCATTTTTGCCTGCATGTGTATGTGTAAGAATGTCAGGAACTGGAGTTAGACAGTTGTGAGCTGCCATGTGGTGCTGGGAATTAAACCCGGGTCCTCTGGAAGAGCAGTCAGTGCTCTCATCCTCTGAGCCATCTCTCCAGCCCCTTGAGTTTTTTTAATATACAAAGAAAAGCTTGTCAAAGAAACTCCACGTGAAAATTTCAATAGTAGTTGTATTTAGGGTGTGGGACTATGGTTCTATAACTGGGGGGAAGGTCAGTTTGTGGGGAAAGAGAAAAGATTAAGAAGGTGGTTGGCTAAGGTTAGTTAGCCACTTTGTCAGTATATCGTTTGAAGTGACAAGCATTTTTAGACCCCTTTCTTATTCTGTCCTTTTTTATCTGCCTCTAAGGAAAAAACACACAGAGAAGCCATTCCTCAAGGAACTCCCAAACAGAGTCAGATCCAGAGGATTTACTCCCGAAGAGCTGCAGCTCCAAGTCCAAAAGGTGGTTTCCTGAAGTCAAGCAAGGCAGCTCCAAGTAAGCTCCACTGTCCCTCCTTGCAGCTGCAGCCTCTGGCTGTGACTGCTGCATTCCAGGGGCTGCTGGGACCAGTCAGCTGCAGAGAGACCCTTCCAGTATTACTGCCATATGGCTGGGTTTTCCTGTAACCAGACCAAACTCCTAAATTAGGTGTCTTATGGAGTCACCCATGGAAACCGAAAGAATTGCCAGGGCACTTGCTGCTCGAGCGGGAGCCTCTCTGTTCCCTCATTCTAGTCACTTTTTTTTTCTTTTTGGTTGGTTGCTGTTTCTGGGAAGTTGGTAGAAGGCAAGTGATGCTCCAAGGCAAGCAGATGGCCTGCTCAGCCTCTGTAGGGTGACAGTTGGTGCTCAAGGAAACAAGGTCAGGTGAAATGCCAGGCAGCTGCCAACTATATCCCATTCAGGGCCTTTTCCTTCTAACCACAGCCTACCAGGAAGGGGAGTGCCTTCCATTTTCACACACAGGGAGCATCTGCCCACAGGCCCTGAGGCCGAAGGAGTTGGGATAGATTCTTCAGGATTAGGGTTGGAACTATTAAGCTTTTCATCCTTGGTAGGGATGCAGAAGTACCCAGCACACTCCAGATGGTTCTTTTTAGGACCAACACCTGAGAGTAGCTTAGTCTAGCAGGCAAGTGGGGATGAGAGTTCTTAGCAAGTTGGTTAGATTAACAGCATCTCTCTCATTTTCTCAGTGAAAGTAAATGAGCACAGCCTTCTGCCCCTGATGCTGGAACAGTTTCCATTTCTCTATGTTTCTGACCCAACACTGACCAGAATGTGGAAGCAGCAAATAGCACAGGTTGAACAACTCAAAAGAGAAGCACAGAGAGAAAACCGATCAAAGAAGAAACTCCAGGATGAAGTAAGGCGCTGTCCGTTTGAAGCATAAACACACACTGGGACAGCATGTCCTTGAACAGCATGGTTAACCTTGCTTTGTTTTCACCTTAAAGATAGAGGAAGCCCTGAGAAGGCATGACCTCCTTACTGCCCTTGTCAAGAAAGAGTCTGAACATAACAAGAGATTGGTATGTCAAGAACAAATGGGGCAGCATGGCTTTTCATTTGTAGCAGCCAGGCAACAGACTTCTAGCACTTGCCTGTGGGAGTATCCAGGGCTTTAACTGAGACTGACGATGGGCAAGATGTATGCCTCATTGCACAGACACAGCCCTGAAAACATCCACCAGTTGCTGCAGAACTCTTTATCCCTGCCATCCGGCTGTTTTTCACTTCTTTGTAGTAACAAATTAGAGATGGTATTTTCTGAGAAACTTAGGTTTTCAGACATAATGTGACTTGCCTGGCTTTCTCTCTGATAAGCAAAAGTCTATCTAGGGTTTAGGAGTTGTGGCTTAGTGTTCTTTGGTCTCCTGTCTTTTCAGATCCCAGGTTATAATTTGGATTGGAAATTATTCTTAACATTGTCCCCAGTTAGTATAGTGAAGGTAATTGCAGAGGTCTCTGCCAAATGAAGAGATTTAAAAATCTTTAGTTGACTGGGCTAAGTCAAGGAAATGTTAATTTTAAAAAGTCCTCTCCAAAACTGCCTTTGGCTCTTCACTGTGGGTAGGAACATCTGACCGGACAGAGACAAAAGACAAAACCACCCTTGGCTCAGTAGTCCTCAGGGTCTCTTCTCTTCACTCTGCTCACTGGGACCTACCAGTGCTGCTCTTTTGTTGAGGGGATGAAGCTTTAAAGGCTGAATAACTTGTGGAGGCTAATGGTCTTTCCTGCATGCTCAGCTTATAGCTGGAAGACATTGGTGATGGGAGGTTGAGGGGATGGAAGTGAATGCTCTAGCTTGCCTTCTGTCTTATTCCCCTCTTCCCTAGCAAGACTTCAAGGACCGAATTCATAGACAAAGATTGACCCAATCAAAGATAAAAGAAAATCGTCAGCAAATTGTTCGTTCCCGAAAATACTATGATGATTACAGAGTTCAGTTACGTGCAAAGATGATGAGGATGAGAACCCGGGAAGAAATGGTTTGTCTACCCTACCTTTCTGCCTAGCACTGCTTGGTGTTATGTTTCAAGACCAATCCAGGTTCCAAATGTAGCCAGAACTTGTTTGACCAAGCTTCACTACCCACCCAACTGTGCATCCCTCCTATTTAGTCTTCACGATCCCCTCCTAGCATGCAGCTTTAATTCCCTCTCCTACACATGCACTCTAAAGTACAGTGCCCTAGGGGTTTGAAAGAACACCGCAGATGACAGGAAATAAGGTATGCTTGCATGATACAGGACATACAAGGAATAGCTATGCTGTGAGCTGTTCCTACAAGGTACACTGATTGTCCCATTCTAATCAATGTTTGGGGACCCCAAATTACTGGCAAATTTCTACAGTAAAACTTGATCATGGTTAAACTGGATTAAATACAGACCAAATTTTTCTTGAGGAAGGTAGTGCTCTGGTTTGGGGAGGTTAAGTAACTTGCCTAAGGTAGTGAGCATGTGGCTCTCAGCAGTAGCCTTTTATCAAGGTTTCTTCCTATGAAGGAAGCAAAGACAACTAGTATGTCCAAACCCCTTTAACAGTTGTTTTACGGTGGCTGCTCAAGTCTGACCCTTCACCTTCAACTGAGTACTTACTGAGGGTGCAGAGGCATTTGTTTCCATCTTGCCTTACATACAATGGATGCTTGAGAATTCTTTTCTGAAGGCAGTAAAGACCTTGGTGGGAAGTACAAGTTAAAATCACAGCATATATCACTCACACTAGGATGGCTAAAATAAGATAAGAATTGGGGAAGACATGGAAAAGATGGAGCACCCATGCGAGGCTGGTGGAGCTGTATGATGGTGTGAAAGTCTGGCAGGACTTCTAAAAGGTCAATACCTTTGGATGGATATGGATGTATGTATATACACATACACGCATATATCCATGTCCATATAGCAACCAGAACTGTAACAGCTAAAAGGGGTCCATATCTGTCAGCTCAAGAATTTGTGAGCAAAATTTATATTCACACAGAGTGACAGAAAGTGACACAACTATGTCTGTAAGGAATCTGACTTCAAAGTATGCCGGTTAACTTAAGGCTGTGTCTAGAATAGGCAAAACCACAGAAAAAGAAGGGGAGAATGCCAAATAGTGTTGACAACTGTGGGTTCATGTCTGAGCGAGGGAAGTGTTTGAAACAGTCTACTAAAACCTACTTATGATGTATGTACACTGTAAGAGTTAATTTCATGTATGTGAATGAGTAGTTATTTTGAAAAGCCCTTGTGAAATGCAATTGGTATGTACCTCTAGTTAAGCAAAATCATCATACTCCTAAATGAAAGTGCAGTCTAATTAATGATTAAATAACCAACAGATCTTTAAGAAACTGTTTGAAGAAGGTTTACAGATTCAGAAGGAAAGACTTCGAGACCTAAGAAACTACGCCAAAGAGAAACGTAGCGAAGAAAAGAGACAGCACAAGAATGAACTAGACTCCATGGAAAACTACTATAAGGACCAGGTGGGCTTGCTGCCCCCATTAGTGTGCTTGATCCCAGCCACCTGTCAGGTTGGCTTAGTTCATTGCTGGTTAATATGCAAATTAGCACAGAGCTTTGAAGCACCATACCGTCTATCCTGATCATTTATTTCTAAGGCAAACTTAAGATGAAATAAGCTAGTCCCTGGCAACAGTACACAATGTGTGCTGTCCTGTTTCTATTGAGATTTAAGATGGAGTATTAAGAATAATGGTACAATGATGGAAGATTTCTTTTTTCTCTCCTACAGTTTTCATTGCTGGCAGATGCCATAGCACAGGAGCGTCAGGAACTCAAAGCAAGAGAGAAGTCTCAGGCTCAGGTAATCATTAACAGGACAGGAATTAGGAACTACTCCTAAAAGGGGATAGAAAATGTTACTGGAGAGAATATGAGGAAGAGAATCGATTTCTGCTCTGGTCTCAGGAGCCTGCACAGGTGGGGGTGAGTCTCGAGCTGCAGACTGACATGAGTGCTCTGTTTCAGACATTACGTAAGGTGAAGCGGGAGTTGAGAGCTAAGATGGAGAAGGAGATTCAGCAACTGCAGTGCATGATAACCCAGAACGATGATGATGCTTTCTTCCGGGAACTAGAAGCAGAGCGCTTCAGAGCTCGGCTGCAGCTGGCTTCCTTCCAGTACAGTAAAAACCCTTCCCCAAGAGGCCATAGGTGAAGTTTCTAGAGACCTTAATAGTATGGGAGAGGTAGACCTGGGCCAGTAAACTGTCTAAACCAGAATTGTTTTTCAGTGCTTTATGTATTCATGCCAAAACTTACCATTTTTTAAAATAAAAACTATTTTTCTTAAAGCTTACTGCTTTTGAATTTGTAAGGAAATTTGTGTCTAAGGGAATAAGGACATTTTATGCTAAAGCAGTTACCAAGTCTTGCCAGCCCACTCCTGAAGCCTCTGATGGAGGTCAACAAAAGCTGTTGACTGTTAAGGAGAACTTCAGAACCAAGGACAGCACCCAACAGACTGTATAAATCATTAACGGCTACTGGTTGGGGTTCAGGAACCATACAGACGGCAGTGCTTATCTACCATAGTGGGTGCTGACTTCTATTCCCCTAGCCTCATCTACTTCCTGACAGAAGAGGCAGTCTCCACTCAGAAATGACTGGCTTCATACTAACCAGCGAGTTCTATGCAGAGGCTGGTGATAATCTGGGTGTAGCAGATTCCAGCACAAACAAAAGCCATCACCTTGCCTAGCACACTGGAAAATTACAGAACTTGATGAGAAGAGCAAGCCACATTTAGGGAAGATACTTTTCCTAACTGTTGAAATTCAGGCTAGCTCAAGCCTTTCAGTATTTTCTTGAGTGCTGGGGTTATTACCTTTCAAATAGAATAAATTTTAACTTTAAAATGGTCTGTCTAAGCGTTAATGTAAGACAACTCTTCTGTGTAATCACCTCGCTTACCCTGTAACTAGCCTCTTGGTCTCTTTGTGTTATCCTGTGTGACTATCTGGGATAGAAACATGTTTACCCTCTGTCACAAATAACGGGTGAACAAAGCAGTACTGCTTCCAAACAAAGTGGTCAAGTCAAACTGGTTTGCTTTATATACTATTAAATAGCAAAAATCTTTAATGTACTAGTATTCATTTCAGGTAAAGCCTATGTAAAAGCAATGTAAAGCTGAATGTAAAATAGTACAGCATGTTCATCTGCTGGGGACACATAAACATTTCTTCACCTCAGGAGACTGGCCAAAAAGAAACAATTGAACCTAAATCTAAGATGCTGAATCAATGAGTTTACTCGGCCTGTTTATAGGAACATGCTACAGAAAAGCCCTCCAGATGGGATTTGGCATGAGAGCAGATCCCCTGAGAAACAGTCTCTCCACGGTTTTTTTTTCCCTTTCAAGACGGCATGATCAGGCTGGAGAGACCTGAAGAGATGGCTTAGAGGTTAAGATCACTGGCTGCTCTTCTGGAGGACCTGAGTTCAATTCCTAGCAACCACATGGTGGCTCACAACCATCTGTAATGAGATCTGGTGCCCTCTTCTCGCCTGTAGGTATACATGCAGGCAGAACATTGTATATGTAATAAATAAATCTTAAAGAAAAGAAAGAAAAGAAAGACTGCATGAGCATGCCTTGGAGATTTTTATGGGTTTCCTGTGTCCCATAAGCATTTCTCCCTCCAGGAAGGAACTGGAGGAAGTAGCTACACAACACTGTCTACAACAATCTCACTGTTTTCCAGGTGTTCCATTCTGTTGTCGCTTCTGCTGTGTAGATTCACAGATCAGTCTAGGTGAAAAATGAAGCCACATGCATTATTTTCTTCCCATGTATTCAGCTGGACTGTCATCCACTGGCATTCCACTCAGTTGTAACTCATCTCTCCTTTTCATTTTGAAGATTTTATTGTTCAGCATGGGCATGCTGGCAAATGTTAGGCCATCTACCAACCACAGCTCTGCCCTCCAGACCCCAGACAGACTGGCTGTAGACAAATCTATTTCCTGCCACTAACCACAGTCTAGCCTCAGAATCCCATCTCCTCACAGCTCCCAAAAGCCACTGAAAATGTCCCTGCGGCCACAGCAGAGACACACTCACCTTCCCGCTCTGCCTCAGGGCAGCTGGGTCCCTGAAGCCATGGAAGCAAGCAGCTTTCTTTTCATAAGACTCCATGCTAATACCCTGTGAAAAGCCAAATGTTTTCAAAACAAGTAAAAACTCAACATTCTTAAAAACCTAGCTGTTGTGACAGTGCAAACAGCGTCCATTTATTGCTCAACTTCGGCATGGGCACACACATACATACTTAGTTAATTCTTAAAAACCATTTATACAGATGTTATTGGTAAAGCTCATATAACAAAAGAGAAAGTACAAAGAATATCAAAGCTAAAACATTCTGTAATAAATACATGAAAATGATAAAACTTTGTTTTTAAAGTCAGTTTCAGAAAAGGAAGAATATTACATAAAGTGAACTAATTACATCTAGAATAAGCAACTCAGCATTTGGTACAATCATCATCCTAGTGTGAGGACATTAACCACGGCACGTGGCCACGGACAGTTAAGCTGTGGCTGAGAGACGAGGCGCTGTGCTGCTGACCCTGCAGGCTCTGGAAGTGTGCACCCATCAGTGCTACTGTCCAATGCACTGGAAGCCCAGAGCAGATTTAGTGTTGTCAAAGAAAGCAAATTACAGTGGATTTTAGGAGAAGCGTTTGTGCTCTGGCCTGTAAATGTGGGTGGGGTGCGGGCGGGAGCCCTGTAAACATACAGGGCAGCAAACTGCCAAACAAAATGTACAGGATGCATAGCACTACTTTACAACTGTATGCCTCTTACTCTATGTGAGCAATGCAAAGTAACCACTGGTCAGAATTAAGTTTTCCTGATGGAAAGAAGGGGATGGTGAAAGCGCACAACCAGAGGAAGGATGCGTGGAGACAGATATAAATATTCACATTAAGCACAAGGCAAGTCCAGGTTCAATGACATTGGGGTTTTTGTTTGCTTAGCACCTGTTTGGAAGTAATCAGGTAACATAATTTTGAAACTGAAATCTAAATCATGTTTTTGGATGTCACGTGCTACTGCAGACTATAACATAGGGCGATTTCCTTTAAAGCTCTGTTAAGTCATTGTTATAGTTAAAAGGCACTCACAAAGTGATGGGATCTGCCTGCTTTAGACTGCATGGAAAGCCACTGAAAGGAGCATCTCATTATCACTACTGGTCAGTATGGTTCTCACCCACTGGAGACAGGGTCTCATGTAGCCTCCAACCCACTACTGTAGATGAGGCTGGCCTTGACCTCCTCTTCCTCCTGCCTCTGCCTCCCCAGTGATGAGTTTACAAGTGTCAGCCACCAGGCTCAGTTAGAATTTCTATCAAGTGTTCTTCATGTCCTTGTGTGCAAGCTCATCAAAATCTGCTATTCTTATTTCGCATCATGTTTTAAAACAACAGTGCATTGCCTTGATCATTGAATTTTCAAGTCCAATGTGATTTTAGAAGGCTGCATACCATCACCCCAGAATTTTGGTTACCTTCTAGATGATGGGATGAGTCACAAACTTCAAAAGCCCTATCTACCTGGGCTTGGAAGTCAGCAAAGTGGCAGCTGCTCTCCACTCCCTTACTTCTAAATGAACCCTTCAGTTTAGAGTAAACTGCACAACAGACTTAGAGCCACTCTTATTCTAGGTCTGCTGGCCTTGAACTGCTCCCCTGACTCAGCCTCCCAGGAGCAGGGTCTCAAACATGGCCAGCACAGCTGACTTCACTCATGTACAACATTTCCCCTGCCTACTATGCCCACTGCCACCTCCAGCTCTTAAGTGAGGAAACAGCAGGGCCCTCTCTAAGCTAAACAATCTTTAGGGCAAAATTTTTCTTTTAGAAACTTAATTAAAATATAAATTAGATGTACTTATTAGAGACTTTGGTTTATAGAAATAGCATATAAAAGACAAGCTGACCCAGCAAAGAATGAAAACCCCATCACATGCGGAGAAGCTATAAAAATGTAGTATTTCAATTTAAGATGAAAGTAAATCCAAAATACCTGATCCTCTTGATTCAAGAATATGAGGTTTGTTTTTTTGTTGTTTTTAAAGTTGTCTTAAAAACAGGGAAGGTAGCAAATAAATTTAAATGGTTGTATTAGGAATTTCTAAGAAAGTCATCCTTGAAAAATATAAAACCCCACCATAGCTAGGGTGACCCACATAATGCAAAATATAACGCTCTGCTATAGAAAAACACAACTAAACATGTAAACGGCTTGATTTCATAAAGGTATCGATTCCTTTAGCCAATTGTTTACAAAGGTGAAATAATTCAAAATAACTTTATTTAGTTTTTACAAAGAGCAAGTATAGGAGCTGTTCAAAAGCCATGTAGTCAATCAAAATGAAATGTGACTTGTACCGACTGCTGGAGTTGTCTTGCTGTGCGAGAGACTCGAGTCTGTGAAGCGATTTGGATAGATAACCTTTTATAAAAATAGTAGTAGTCTTTAAGTGTAGAATACTGCCTAACTCTGGAGGTGCAGGGAGTCAGCATTCTTTAGGTTCAAGGTATTAATTTTTAAATAGCAGCTGAGTGTGTCCTCATGGCATAGCATAAAGACCTTTATTTTTCCTTAAAAAGGAATTTCAAATTGTCCTTTCCCCTCACAGTGTCCTAGAATCTAAGGGGCAGGGAGGGGGCTGTCCTGTAGTCCAGCGTTCTCTGAAGCACTGCTGAAGGAGGCTGTCGGCCCGGGGAGAAGTAAGAGTTCTAGGTAAGTCCTTGGCGCTCATCATTCCACAGCAAATCCACATGTTTCTTCGATGGCTGTTAGCAGCTTTTCATAGAGCTTTTCATAGCTTTCATAGGGCGGAATGTCTATTCGATTGAAGCTGTGAATAAGCAAATCAGACTTTATCATTTGTTTACAACTAGCCAACAGACACAGCAAGAGTGCTATTACCCAGCCCCAGTGTCATAAAGTTAGAAGCTGGTAGTCCTCTAAAGCAGAGATCATCATTTTGGGTTTGCCTACTGATTTCTGAATAATTTTAATTTTGAAGTCATGTAAAAGAGGTTCTCATCTTTTAAAGGC
The DNA here is from genome assembly GCA_030556225.1 of Cricetiscus sungorus. Lineage (NCBI taxonomy): Eukaryota > Metazoa > Chordata > Mammalia > Rodentia > Cricetidae > Cricetiscus > Cricetiscus sungorus. The sequence goes on from JANBXA010000069.1 coordinate 82,388,690, forward strand.
CAACTGACTAGCAAGAAGCATAAATGAAAAACCAAATCTGTTTAGAACTAACACCTACCTACACTGACAGAGGAAAAGCTACAGAAATAACTCACCAAGTGTGGGCTTTTGGCAAGTTGTTCGTGCAGGCATCAATCTGGTGTATGGTGAAGAGCCGTGGGCCTGCAGCACCTGCCAGAGAAGGAATGTGGGTCAGATCACAGCAGGTGCATACAGCCATCTCCAAAGCCTCAAAATAAACTGGAACATAAACCAGAGGGTCAGCGAGCACCTTTATCCACAGACACTAACTTAGGGCTACAAGACCCCAGCCTGCTTTTGAGGTTGTAAGTGATGCAGGATAAGGCCAGGTGCTGTAAGATCAGCATTGCAGTCTAAGAAAGACTTAACTTGAGGTCCTTCTGTCAACTGTGTCCCAGAGAGGAAAGAGATCACTTGGGCAAGTGCAATACAGAACACATTTTTGTTGTGTTCTTTTTTTTTTTTTCTTTAAGACAGGATTTCTCTATGTATCCTAGGCTGTCCTAGAACTTGCTCTGTAGACCAGGCTGGCCTGGAACTCAGAGATCCGCTTGCCTCAGCTTCCAGAGGGCTGGGATTATAGGCATATGCCAGTATGCCTAAAATATACATTTGAATCATATTTAAAAAGATGACTCAAACTAAGCTGGACAAAGAGTAGCAGTCTCCAGGACACACTTTAGTCAGCACACATGCCCCACACAAACACGTAAGAGAACTGTACCGCCAAGCTCCCCAAACGGAAGGAAGGGCAGCACAACCTCAGGCAGCTTTGCCCAGGCTTTCCGAGCGCTCTGTGGGCACTGCTGATGGTGTGCCCACCAGTTTACTTCGTGGGTTTCCCCTCCTCACCAGCAGCTTTGGAAATGAAGAGCTTAGAGGTAAAGGAAACAATGGCCACCGAATGAAGCACCAAAATCGTTAGCAATGTTACCAACTAAACCAAAGCTCACACAGCTGATCCCACAGAAAAGCAATCCTAAAAATTAAGATGGTTGTAAATCAATGGTCTGAAGCCAAGAAATAACCTGCTCTGACCACACAGATGGTGCTCACAATTCATGCTGCCTCCTTCTATTATAAGAAAAGCAGAGGAGGCATCCCAGGTGGGTAACAGTCTTGCCAAGCTGAGATATGAACATGGAGGTGCAGGACCTTCCCTACAGAATTAAAGCAAGGTGACCAGAAAGTGGAAAACAGAGTGTCAGCACACAGAGAAGCCCCTCTGAAGGAGTTGGGACGGGAATTACAAGAAAGAAACAGTCAGAGAAAACTTCAAAACCACTGGGCTTATAAAACAACAGCATACACCAAATGCTGCCACCACACCCTATCCTGGCTCTGCAGGAGCAGATCAGGTGCCTCCTGCCCATCCATCCCTCAGCATCTCACCTTGTAGTGCTTTGAAGCCCTGCAGAGGCACTCGAGAGGACCCCGTCACAAACTGCAGTAACCGTGCTCGTCGCTCTTCATCAAAAAATTCCACAGCTTTCCAGAACCACTTGACAACATTGCTGTCTGGTGTGCAGTGTTTTAACCGGGTGTTGACCTTCCAATCACTCACGTCAATTTTGCCAAGTCCACAGATAATGAGCTGTTGAGATATTTGCAAGAGTGGTCAGCCAGTGGACACCAAAGCTGGGCCTCCCAAGGCCTCTTAGATTTGCAGTAAGGATACCCACAAGCAGCACAAACCAGAATTATCTGGAAGGCTTTTCAAAGCCTACCCAACAGACCCAAACACTGCAGAGATTCTGTGCGTCTGGTAGCGGTCTGGTCTGTACCTCTAGCGTACCTCACCCCAGTGTGTGACCATCATTGCAGCAGACTGACAAGATCAAAGATTTGTAAAAATTCATTCGTTTCTAAATAGAATTCTAAAATTCTAAAGGACTGGACAGAAATCAAGATTCAGTAAACACAGGCCAGGTGTAGGATCCCTTGCCTATAATCCTAGCATCCCAGAGACTGAGACAGGAGAATCATCATGAGTTTGAGACTAGCATAGGCTAACTATCTTGTCTCAAAAAGAGGAGGATGAGAAGTGACACTACAATTTATCTGTCTGTCTTAGGCCTGCATTGAATTACACTGGTTCTAGCCCTGCTAGCTTTTCAATTTAGGCAATTCAAGTTTGTCACCAGCCAGCTGTGTCCTCTGCTCTAATACCAGTCACCTCTACTTCCCTTTATCTCTGAAAATGACCCATAGTACACAGCAAGAAATGTGTGACCAAGTAATTAATTCATTTAACAACCCTGAAATTATATTAATACATAAAATACACAAGGGCCAGGAATTGTGGTGCACACTTTTAATCACAGGTAAAGGCAGGTAAATTTCTCAGTTCAAGGTCAGTCTGGTCTACAGAGGGAGTTCCAGGACAGCCAGGGCTAAAGAAACCCTATCTCAAAAAGCCTAAATAAATAAATAAATAAATAAATAAATAAATAAATAAATAAATAAATAAAATTACATGAATTCTGCTATATAGTGTTCTGCTTGACATTGTGAACGTCAATACATATTGAACTATACCAAAATCATAATTGTATACAGTTCAATACTAACCTACATACGTACAATGCTTTATTCATGTGTGTGTGTGTGTGTGTGTGTGTGTGTGTGTGTGTGTGTGTGTGTGTGTGTGTGTCTGTGTGTGTGTACACATGAACATACGCAATAGCACACAGGAAGTCAGAGGAACTTTCAGGAGTCATTTTTCTCCTACCATCTGGGTCCTGGGAATTGAACTAGGACATCTCCTGTTAAATCATCTTGACAGCCCCCAACTAATGTTTATAACAGCGAATTATGACTGTGTATAAATCATAATGTAACTTGTATACTCTAGGTTTCGTAGACTTAATTATGACAATCTAGTATAATATTAAAAATACATATTCTTCTAAAGATTTACATTCATTTTAAAAATAATGTATTTTTATTTTATGTACATTAGTGTTTTTCCTGCATTTTTTATCTGTGTGAGGGTGTTGAATTCCCTGGAAGTGAAGTTACAGACAGTTGTGAGCTGCCATGTGGGTGCTGGGAATTGAACCCAGGTCTCTCTGGGAGAACAGCCAGTGCTCTTAACTGCTGAGCCATCTTGCTAGCCTCAAATTTATATTATTTCAATAGTGATTAAACTACACTGTAGCTGGGTGGTGGTGCACAGCACTCAGGAGGCAGAGGCAGGCTGATTTTTGTGAGTTCGAGGACAGCCTGATCTACAAAGTGAGTTCCAGCACAGCCAAGGCCACACAGAGAAACCCTGCCTCAAAAAAACAAAACACAAAAAAACAAAACTGCACTGTAAACTTACCCCTACAAAATAAAATCCATGCCCCCAAACCAATCTTCCATGTTTCTAAAATAGTGAATTGAGGCACAAAAGATGCCTTTAAACCCTGTCCTTCAGAAGAAAGTCATTTACAATGCAAACTCCTGATTGACAACATACTCAGGTCAGAACGCTATCTCAGAGGCACTCCCTCCACTCAGGCCACTCTGGGCTGCATGCCCCTCCTCCCCATGACTTCCCTTTGGCCATTTCATTCTTACAGTCACAGAATGAATGTGATAGTACATTGTCAACCAATCGTTTGCACACAGGTCTCTTAAAGAGACTAGCAGGCCTGGTGAGACATTCAGTGGTTAAGAGCACTTGCTGCTCTTCAGGGGAACTAGTTTACCAAGGTGGGTGGCTACAACCACCTACAACTCCAGGTCCAGGGAATCTAAAATCTGTCTCCCAGGGTACCTTCACCCCCTACACACATACTCACATGCAGACATACACACATTATCTACAAGTCCTTAAAAATAATACATCTGAAAAAAAAGCCAGGAATATTAATAAATAAAACTAGTTTTAAATGACTAGATACATGGTAGGATAAAACTTTCCTATGTACTTTTCTTTATGCTACATAGCCCAGGCGGGACCTCACACTTTCAGTCCTCTCATCTTAGCCTGAGCGCTGTGATGGGTCGCAGCCATGCTCCACCACACCCAGCAATCTCACCATTTCTTTCAGGAAGTTCAGGATTAAGTTGGATGTGTTTACTATGGTACTGTAAGAGTCAGCTTCACACAGAAGGGAATGCTAACTGTTCAATACAGAGCTAATTACTGTCACTCTAGGGGTGTCTGAGAAGGCCCAAGGACAGTTTAGTACTGTACAACTTATCCTGTTTCATTTCCAGCAAAGATGAGCACATAGCTAGTTGAACTTTAATTTTTTTTTCTTTCGAGACAGGGTTTCTCTGTATTACTTTGGAGCCTGTCCTGGAACTAGCTCTGTAGACCAGGCTTGCCTCAAACTCATAGACATCCGCCTTCCTCTACTTCCCAAGTGCTGGGACTAAAGGCATGAGGCCACCAACGACCGGCTTGAACTTAGAATTTTATTCGAATACATTTAAGTATATTAAGAGACGAAGTAGTGGGATTATACTTAAATAAACCAATTAAATCAAGAAATGACAAAAAAACTGGGAAGAAGGCCAGACAGCAAGATGGCTGAGTGGGTAAAAATACTTGCTAAGCAATTGTGGCAATCTGAGTTCAATCCCCAGAACCCACATGAAGATGGAAAGATAGAACTGACTTCACAAAGCTGCCCTCTGACCCCCACAGAATCACCATGGAAGAATTCTAATCAGGAAGAATACCTATGTGACATTAAAAGAAAGGCCAGGGACTTGAGAAATAGCTTAGTGGATGAGTACATGAGTCCCTGGGCTCAATCCCAGCACTGGGAAGAAATGGAAGGCCAGAGGTTAAGGTCACCCTTGCACTCAGGAGGCAGAGGCAAGTGGATCTCTTGAGTTCGAGGTCAGCCTGATCTACAGAGTGAGTTCCAGGACAGCCAGAGCTGTTACACAGAGAAATCCTGTCTCAAAAAATAAAACCCAAACAAACAAAAAAACAAACAAGAGTTCTCAGGCCACTGAGCCAGGAAACCCTGAAAGCATTAGAAAGCACCACTTTCCTCTCAGGTTGGCAGAAGAGGCCCCAGACTGCCTCTGTGCACCTCACATTATCAACACACTGTGCAACACACTGACCTCCAGCTCCTTCTCATCAAACGTCTTCAGCAGATGCTGTGGAATGACTTCATTAAATCCCTTCTGCAGTGCCAGGAACTGAGCTTCAATGCCTCGGAGAAATCTCCAGTTTACATAAAGCCTGTAAACATTGGGCAGGGGCGTCATGTGACTACATATATTCAGATTTGGCAATTACCACTTCACACTTTTAAAGGAGCTATCATAATTTTAGTCCAAAAGAGCTAAGTTACGGCCAGGGTGCAGAGTCCTGCTCGTAGGCACAATCTCCATCCCAGAAGAAAAACAAAACAAAACACACACACAAAAAAGAAAGAAATGAGTTTAGTCTAATGTCTAAAACAGTTTAAAACTAATAGGGACACTGGGCATTGATGGTGCACACATGTAGTCCCAGCACTCAGGAGGCAGAAGCAGGCAGATCTCTGTGAGTTCAAGGCCAGCCTGGTCTACAGAGCTAGTTCCAGGACAGACTCCAAAGCTGCAGAGAAACTCTGTCTCAAAATACAAACAAACAAATAAACCTAATAGGGACAAATGGATCCTAAGTGCTGAAACAATTCAATGTACTTAAAAAGTGGTACCTCCCCTCTGCTAGCTAGCAGCATCAATGAGGCTCTCTGAGCCAGGCCACAGTGAACAGACTTTCAGTTCCAGTCACTAGGAAGGCTGAGGCAAGAGGATCAAAATTCAGGGCCAGGCTGGGCTACAGAATGAGCTGAAGGCATCTTGGGCACTAAGTGAGATGTTGTCTTAAGTTTAAAATAATAGAAGGGATGCAGCTCAGTGGCAGAGCCTTGCTTACATGCAGGAGGCCTTGCATTCAGCCCCTAGGACTGATGACTGATTAAATAAAAAGAGCAACTCTTCAAATCAGAAAAACTTCCTAGTAAACTGAAAGTCTACTATAACTCAGGTCTGAGACTCAGTCCCTACCACCAAAATTATTTAATTATAATAACTTTAATAACACTTCCTTCTTTTTAACTTTTAATTTTTAAAAGTTCATATGCATTACGTTTTGTCTGTGTGTATCTGTATGAAGGTGTCAGACCCCCTGAAGTTACAAATGGGTGTGAGCTGCCATATGGGTGCTGGAAATTAAATCAGGTCCTCTGGAAAAGCAGCAAGTAACCACTAAACTATCTCTCCAGCCCCAACATTTCTTTCTTAATATATAGGACACATTTCAACAAGAACAGAGAGCCCTGTCTGTTTAGACTGACCACTCCCTAGGCAGGGCCACTAAAGAGCATGTGAGGAACATATATGTCTGTTTATCCAAGAGAGCAGGAAAGGAGGCAGAGAGGAAACGAGTAAAACCCAGAGCAGATGCTGCTAGAATAATGCTCATTGCTCCCCAGAGGCTGTGAAACCTTGGCAGATGTCAACTTACCAGCAAAAATGCATTAAAATACTACATCTTTTATGAAACTTTCCTCGTATCTTTTAAAATTTATTTTTTGAGACAGGGTCTCATTAATAATATACTATAATATGGCTTGTGTGATGTGTAAATATGTATTATTAGGTCTCACAGGCTGGCTACAGGACAGCTAAGGGTGACTCTATACTCCTGAATCTCCTGCCTCCTAAGCTCACAGGTATATCCAACACATCCAGCTTAAGAACATTTCTGTAGTTAACTTTTAATTCTAACTGAACCTCCTTATTCAAACTTAGCTGCATATCTAAAGCTCTGTTACAGAATGAAGTTGCTTGGTGGAGGGTATGTTCATAGTCACAAGGAATCTGGGCTGCCCAGCACATAGCAGAAGTCATGTTGGCCAAAAGTATACATAGATCTTAAAAAGATCCGGCACAGGATGGAGAGTACTTCCTGCTTTTCCAGAAGACCTGGGTTTGATTCCCAGCACCCACACGGCAGTTCACAACCATCTACAACTCTAGTACCAGTGAACCTGATGCCCCAATTTTGGCCTTCATGGATACCAGGCATGTACATATATGTAAGAAATACACCTGGAGTGAATGGATGGGATAGGATATAGGTAGATTAGTATGTATTCTTGTAAACTATTTTAGCAACTATTAGCTATAGACAACTTACATTGTTATTGATTCTTGTGTATTGATACTTACGTAATTTTGTATTTCTGCCTTAGATAATTTGTATATTGTTTCAAACATGAAATTATATTTGTCATACTGTATTGGTTCCTATTTCTGTTTACAATGTTTTCTGATACAAATGTAAGTTATTTTTATCATATTGTATGTATGGATGTTTCTACATATGCTATACTTTTTGTATTGATAGAATTTAAGAATATTTATGTCATTTTGCACTATACAGTTCTACCTCTGATCAAGATATTTACACATATATGTATATAGTTATAATTTTGAGGTCATTGTCCTCATGCTGCAACATCTGTTTAGAGATTATTTTTATTTGGGAAGCTTTAGTCAATAAGCAATGTATGTTTTTGAAAAGTGCAGGTTATAGACACCCATGCTTCTCACACGTAGTTATGTTAGTCAGGTTTTCTAGAAGCACAGAGATGTGCTCTGCATAGATATTTGATCTTCAAACACTTCAAAGACATACAGAATATGGCATTTAAATGTTTTAATAATTTATAATTCCATTGACATGAGACACAATTGCTCCAGGTAGTACTGAGCTATTCTCAAGAGTATGATGAGCACTCCATTTGGAGTTCATTTTCTTCTTGGCAAAACTGGCCTTCTGGGCAGAGAGCTGCCCTTGCATTGACTATTGGCAATGGTCACGTTGTCCTAACTGGACAAGCAGGATATAAGCAAAAAAAGAGACTGCTGAGCCTTGCCAAATCAGGGTAGGACAGTCTTTCAAATTTTTCTGCTTCTGATAATGATCTGTCAGATACTCTAGGTTTTAGCCAAAGTTGGTTGCCTCAACATTATTGTGTAACCTTGGGTGAGTGTCCAGGTAGTCAAGTGTTTCTGTCATTTCTTGCACCTTTAGGAAGTGGCCTGCTTGTACTTCCTGCTTACTCTAGCAACATTATTTTTCTTCTCAGGTCTTTGATGAGGTTGAAGACTAGATAGTCACAGCTAATATCCTCTCATGTTAGGTACAAGACTTAGACTTTCCAGAATAGGACAGTTATTGGAATATTCTTTGTTATATGCCATTACCCTTGGTCTAGACATTTAATATGTGTTTCTTGCTTAATGTTGCTCTTCCTGGTTATAGGTCTAAATTTGTGTATGTTTTTCCTTTCTTTTTTCTGGACTATACTTGATATCTGTTATCATTGTAATATGGTTCTTGTATCAGGTTTAAAACCCTCTTATTTAGATAAAAAGGGAAAATGTAATGGCATCTTGATCTGCCAACAAACTTGAGGTAATGGCCTTAGGTTTAGTCTCAGTGTGCAGACATGCGCCCTTATGAGGAAGAGGAGCCTCACTGGGGCTCTCTCTTTTGCTGGGGTCTGACCATCCTGTATCTTGGACCCTGTGCCTCCAGGGGCAGAAGACCTCGCAGTTATTTTCCTTCATTGTGTGAGAGCTCCCAAAATAAATATCTTTTTTTTTTTTTTTTTTTTTTTTTTGCAATTTTTGGATTTCCTTTAACCTGCCTTTAAAGCACCCATATACAAACAAAACAAAGCAAAAAACAAACAAAAAATCCAAACAAAACAAACAGGTACAAGTGAGGCATGGTGGCACACCTGCTATTCCACAACTTGGGAGGTAGAGGAAAAAGAATCAGGAATTCAAGGTCAATCTCAGCTACACAGCAAGTTACAAGTCAGTATGGGTTACATAAGACCCTGTCTTCTAAGGGGTTGCAAAGAGCCTACCAGCTTCTGTGTTCTGGGACATCAGGACACTGTAAGAAGGAAGTCTCTCTCTTACTGAGAGAGAGGAAGACCAAGAAAGGAAGCAGTTATCTTTGATACCACACAGGAGACCAGTGAGCTCAGGTAAAGCCACTCATTTGAGCCATCCTAGCTGAAGCCTTACATCGAAGAGTCAGAAGGTACATGTTGGCCTTTTAACCCCAGCTGACAGTTTATGGAGTAGCAGTGTGCCATGCCTATTGTTCTCTGCCCAATTACCAATCCCACAAATTATGAATAATATAGTCAAGAGTGGGAGTTTTTGTTTGTTTTTTTGAGGCAGGGTTTCTCTGTGTAGTTCTGGTTGTCCTGGAACTTGTTCTGTAGACCAGACTGGCCTCAAACTCAGAGATTCACCATTCTCTGCCTCCCAAATGCTGAGATTAAAAGCATGAACCACCACCAACTGGCTGTGCCACCATGCCTGGTACAAGTGGGGGTTTTTAGGTTATGCAATTCCATGGAAGTCTGTTGCAGAAGTAAGCAACATTTCCTAAACACTTAAATGTTTTCTATATTGATGTTCTGGAACTTTCCTTTTTTTAATTCAAGTGTTTACCTGACATATTCTTTTTTATTTTCTTCAGTAACAGGGATACTTTTGCCATTTGGTTTGAGTTCATGCTGAATAATTTCGCCATATGCATTATGTTCAACACAGAAGGTATGGTCCAGAACACCTGTGATATCATTTTCACTGGATAAGAAACAAGAAAAACACATTAACTGAGACTCCTACCTTCCATCCACTACAGTGTGTTCACAGGTGAGGCTGTTCAGCTAAGACAGTACCACAGATACAGCAGATACAGGGCCAAACTTGTCTCATCAGTTAAGCTATCATGCCACGCTTTCTTGCATAGAAAAATAAAAAAGCTTTCTCTTTATACAGACAGGCAGCATTTCACTTCCTGAGCAACAAGAATGGGTTCTATCAAAGACTCTTCTAGAACTATCCAGATACAAGGTTCTTCTGAACCTGGGCTCAGAGAGAAAAAAAAAATTATTTGTGTAGTCTGTAAAACTGAGTACTACCTGCATACCTTCCCACAAAGAGTCAGCTAGCAGTTCTTTGTAAAGTATGGTTCTAACAATCACCACCTTCATTCATATGAAATGGTAGAGGGCTGGCTGCTTTTCTAGAAGTTTTGAGTTCAATTCCCAGCAACCATCCATAATGAGATCTGCTTCCCTCTCCTGGCATGTAGGCATACATGCAGGCAGAACATGTATGTTTAAAGTAAGAAAGAAAGCTGGGTGTTGGTGGTACATGCCTTTGATCCCAGCACTTGGGAGGCAGAGGCAGGTGGATCTCCGTGAGTTTGAGGCCAGCCTGGTCTACAGAGTGAGTGCCAGGACAGGCTCCAAAGCAATACAGAGAAACCCTGTCTCGAAAAACCAAAAAAGAAAGAAGTGCTAGGACAAGCTAGATTGTTCAGTGCTCACTGCATGACCACACCTGAGTTCAGGCCCCAAAAGCCCATGTGGTTAAAGGAGGGAACGGACTCCCACAAGCTGACCTCTGACCTGCACATGCATGCTGGGAATGCTCATGTACTTCTGCACCCACATATACCACACTACACACAGTATAGTTTAGTTTAGCTTTGTTTTGTTTTTAAAGCAACAGTAGGGGTAGGAGAAATAGGACCCAGGTTCTATTCCCAGCACACACAGTGTGTCACAAGCATTTGTAACTTCAGCCCCAAGAGATGTGATGCCTTTTGTCCTCTGTGGGCATGGCATGAACACTGTACACTGACATACAGGACACACAGGCAAGACATATTACATACATGGAAATAAATAAAATGCTCAAAAATTATATTTTTAAAAAGTAATGGAAGCAGTGATTTACTATCCGCCAAATGTTGGCTGAGACAGAATCTGCACTACTCTTAGGACACTATTCCGCACAGTGTACAAGGTGGAAAATCTGAAATTTCAGCTGAAAATCTGAAATGCACAATGTTACAAGAGAGACTTAATTACCTTCAGGATATGTGTTTAGATTGTATATGAAATGAATTGTGTTTAGACTAAGGTTCTACTTCCAATAGCTCAAGCTATTTGGGTAAATAGCTATTTGGGCGAAAGGGTCAAAATCAGAATCCCTTCTAGTGCCAAGAACTTCAGATAAAGGATGATCAATCTGTACCAGATTTGTTTTCCTTTACAAAGTAGTAACATGGGACTCCCAGGAGGCATAGATCAGGTCTCAAAACCTGTGCACCAGCCAAGCCTGGCAAATGTAGCTCTCCCTTTCACCAAAGAGGTTTCTTTTTGTAGCAAATGGAAACCATTACAGAGCTCACAACTGGTCATAATGCAGAATAAGGGACTATGGGGTGTCTAGCCCCACTTGGTACAATGCAATCTCTGATGGGAAGAACCTGCTGTAACAAATCTCTATACCCAAGGCTTAGGAAAATGTCAAGAGAGCAGAAAGATTCTAAGAGCCAGAGGACCAGGAGACCTGCTGTGACAGTGTCTGGTAGACACAACAGGAATGTCATACAATTTCCGCAATATAGTTGCCTAAACAAGACCTGTATAATGACAACACTAGTTGTCACCCCAAAATGAATGGGACAAATTTCTTCATCTAGATGAAGAACAATAGGCGATCAGTGACTGCTGAGGGGAATCAGTTTCCTCCAGAGATGAGTCCTCAGATAGGTTATCTAATCCTAAGCAATGTACCCTACACACAGGTACAGACCAGCAACACTAAATGGACTTAGCAGGTGTGTGTGTGTACAGGGTATATACGCATGTCTGTGTAACCTCAGATCCAGGGGATCTGACGCCCTTCTTGGCCTCCTCAGACACTCTACACACATGATGCACAGACATGCTGGCAAAATACTCATACACATAAAATATGAAATATTTTAAAAACCTTTTCAAGTAATAACATGGTCTGGATATATATCTCAGTGGTAAAGTCCTTCCCCAGTATTCATGAGGCACCAATCTCCCTAATTTTCAGGAATCTGAGATGTGTAGGAGAATGGAGTTGGGGAGTTAGGGTGATTACCGATTTCATTGCAAGCCACAAAGTTAATATTTTTGTGCACATTTCAAATTTTAAAAAATATAAGTACATTAGTTTCAAAGTGTATCTATTTTATTGTTTGTTTTTGAAAATGTATTATTATTTTATCTTATACATATGGGTGTTCTTCCTACTTGTCTGTCCATGCACCATGTGTGTGCCTTGTGCTTGAGGTAACCAGGAAAGGGCTACCGATTCCCTGGAACTGAAGTTACAAATGGTTCTGAGCCACCATGTGGGTGCTGGGAATCTAGTCCAGGCCCTCTAGAAGAGCAGGCGATGCTCCTAGCCATTGAGCCATTTCTCCAGTTTTTGCTTTTGAGACGGGGTATCAATATGTTTTGGAGGCTAGCCTTGACTTCATGATTCTCCTAGGCCTCCCAAGTGCAGGTTTTACAGGGATCATATTGTGTAATATCTCTCTACAGGATGAACTATCAGACTAGCTTGTATTTTTAAGATTTCATTATTAACTGGATGGATGTGTTTGTACGTATATACACGTGCTCAAAAAGGACAGGTTAGGTGGTTGGGGATTTAGCTCAGTAGTAGAGCACTTGCCTAGCAAGCGCAAGGCCCTGGGTTTGGTCCTCAGCTCCAGGAAAAAAAAAAAAAAAAAAAAAAAAAAAGGACAGGTTAGATTCTCTGGAACTAGATTTATCATCAGTTGTGAACTGCCTCATGAAGAGTCCTGGGATGTGAACCAGGATCCTTTACAAGAGCAGTTAGTGCTGTTAATCACCTAGCCATCTCTCTAGTTCCTAGCTTGTATCTTTTTAAATGCTCAGATTCTAACTATGATAAATAGATGTGAGATTCAATACTTACAGTATCCACACCAAACTGTTATGAAGGTCTGGATCAACTAACTCCATGTCGTCCAAAGTAATTGACTTCCCAAGCAACTGTTTATAAAAAGGCAATGTGAAACCACCATCGATATAATGTCCATGGAATACAGCCATTCCCATTATTCGTCCAACAAAGTGGAAATAGGATAAATGTTCCTGAAATGGAAACAAAAATGATATAAATACTCAAGTTAGAAACTCTCCAGGAAATTGTCTTAATAAAAAGTAAATATATAGGCAATATTTTTTCCTCCCTCTGTCTCCTTCCCTCCCCTCTGTTTTTGGTTTTGTTTGTTTGTTTCAGAGATGAGGGTCTCATTTGTAGCCCAGGCTGGTCCTGAACTTAGGATCAGGGCTTCACTTGCCCTGAACCACCATGCCCATGTCTCTCTCAAGGCAAAGGCCCTTTAAAAAATGATTCCTTTTCAAACATGTATGAAGCTACATAAACATCCTGTTCTCTGAGCATCTTGTCAAGAAATAAAGCTTTAATCCTAACATCTTTGCTTCCTTGAGCAGCCAGAGACTGAACTTCAGGATACTATGGATTTAAGACAAGGATCTGGTGTGGCACATTAATTAGTCACTGTAGGACTAGTCTACATTTGGACATACAGGGATAAGGACAGTATGCAGACAGAGTAGTAACCATGAGGAGGACATGATGAGACCCAGGGGTCTGAGTCTATTCCTGGGAAGCACCCACCAAATTCGGTTGACAGAGGGGCTATAGTGAGTTGCCCAAGAAGCAGCTTCACCTCCAAGTCTCCTTAATAAAGAATTATCTAATGAGCCAAAATCACCACAGGTAGATACAACTGTTCTTTCACCATACTGTTTGGTTGGTTGTATATCTATTTTTAAAATCTTTGGCTTTTCATTTAATAAGTAATTTTATCTAATCTTAAAACTTATTTTATCTTAAAATGTCTATTTTTAAAGAAACACTTTCTTCAAAAATATTTAGATAAACATTTACAAGTAAAGAGAACATCAAGAGTCACCCCTTATCTAACACCCAGAGGAAATGATTATCAGTTTTATGACAGACCTTTTAATGTTTTCTCTTACATATAAAAGCTGTGGCACATTAATATATAACCTTTCACTTAACATTACTTAATAGATAATGAACACAGATCTTTATCACGTATCATCTTAATCTCACACTCTTTAATTTCACAGTATGCCTCTGTGTGAAAACATAATAGATTTAATTAGAAATTAATGGAGGAGAAGCTGGTACTGGGGACAAACCTAAGGCCTCACAAATGCTAGTCAAGCGCACTACCAGTGAGCATCAACCCCGGCATTTAACTTAAAAAAAAGGGTTCTCTGTATTGCTTTGCTTTGGAGCCTGTCCTGGAACTAGTTCTGTAGACCAGGCTCTGCCCCCTGAGTGCGGGGATTAAAGGTGTTCAACACCAATGCAGCATTTAACTTTTAAAAAAGCATAATTAAATGCTTAATATACAGGGTCTCAAGTAAGTCTCACAACCGTTTTCTAAGGTGCAAACACTTCCTATTAATTTTTAGCAATAAAAGAATTGAGATTTAAGGCAATGAAGTTGCCCACAATCACAAAGATAGTAACTTACATAACAAGAATGATTCTACATATTTTTTTTTCTTTTCTTTTTTTTTAAAAGACAGGCTCTCCTACCATAGTCCAAGCTGCCCTATAGCTCTGTATGGACCAGGCTGGCTTCGAATTTTTGTCATCTGCTGCCTTAGCCTGGAAAACCCTGGAATCTCAGGTAGGAGCCTACATACCTGGAGACTACATGTATTTCTAATTTCATAAGCTTTGTTCTTTGTTTGGTTTCTTTCCTGACTTTGAAAGAGGGTCCAGTCTAGCCTCAACTTTCCAAGCAATGTGACTCCAAGCATATACCACTTGTACTATTTATGTCGTAATTTAATCAGTCTTCTGTATGGACAATTGTGCTGTGTCCATTAGGGGATAATCAATAGTAGACACACTAGTGTTCCAATGCTGCACACATGAATAATCATTCATTGGGACTACTTTCAAGAAGAGGAACTGCTTAACCAGAGGGTGTGGCCAATATCAGCAAGTGATTCCTTTATGATAGCCACACTGACATACCGGATTAACTGCAGAATCAGGATTGATCTGTAATGTATAGATATCATCTCTAGAATACTGGAAAAGACCATAGTAAGGGTTCAACATTTCATGTGACAAGAGATACAACCATTCCCTAGGAAAAAAGATAAAGAAATGTGTTAATTACATTATACCATTAGTCATTTTAGTAAATCATTTTAAAATTTATTATTATTATGGGTTCACATGATATGTGTGAACACACATGTCATGGCACACATGTAGAGGTCCAAGTACAACTCTACTGAGTTTGTTTTCTCCTTCCACTTTTATGTGGCTTGGGGATTGACCTCAGATTGCAAGGTGAATGCTTTAACCTGCTGGACTTGAACCAGGCTGGCCTCAAATTCACAGAGAACCACCTGCTTCTCCTCTTGAATGCTGGGATTAAAGGCCTCCACCTTTTTTGCTTTGTTTTATTTTTGCTTGGTTTTTTTTTTTTTTTTTTTTTTTTTGGGGGATAGGGTTTCTCTGTATGGCTTTGGAGCCTGACCTGGAACTAGCTCTGTAGACCAGGCTGGCCTCAAACTCAAGGATTCACTGGCCTCTGCCTCCCGAGTGCTGGGATTAAAGGCGTGCACCACTACCACTCTGTCCGCTTTTAAGTTAAAAAAAAAAAATACAGTACTAATTGAGGTTTTATAAAATCACAACAGAGAAAATGAATGTTTAAAGATCAAACAAACTTATTATACAGTTATTGTTCATAATTTTGAGCAATTTCATTATACTTTAGCATCAGTGAGTATAGTGGTTCAGTTGCTCATGAGGTACTGTAGCCCTATAGTATACAACGTTAAAAGCTAACATGTATAGCCCATGATAAATACAGAATAAATGGAAGAATGTGTTTTCATCTAAACCATCTATTTCTATCAACGTAGATTTATACTATGTTCATAAGGATACATAATGCAATAGGCAGGCAGATCCCTGTGAGTTCAAGGTCAGCCTAAATTCTAGGACACTCAGGTTACATGAAAGAGATCTTGTCTCAAAAAAAAAAAAAAAGAAAGAAAGAAAGAAAGAAGGAAGGAAGGAGGGAAGGAAGGACAGAAGGAAGGAAGTAAAGAAAGAAAAGGAAAAAACAATACAGAATGAATTCATTATTACTTTTTGGACAGTAGAGTGTTTTGTGGTACTATTTTACCATCTTTTATTGTTATCAAGCCTAAAGCAAACCATGAAATTAAACCCAGAGATCCCAAAGCTTTGAATGTAAGTAGACAAAAAAGTAATCCTGTAGACATACCCCATACTACTTCTCTTCCTTTTTTTGTTGTACTGGAGGTGGAATATGGACCACTGAGGTACATCCCCAGCCCTTTTCTGTTGAGACAGGTCTGGTTTGCCTCAGCTGCCTGTGAGATATTCTCTGTAGCCCAGGCAAGCCTTGAACTTATGATTTTCTTACCGCAGCTTCTCAAGAAGTCAGATACCACCAAAGCCTGATTCTTTACCTTACCCTTTTTCTGACTCAACATATTATCCTTATATAATTATGCATTTATCTAAATATATATAATACAATAATAAAGAAAAAGAGACTATCAATTTGAGGGGGCATGAGAGGGACTAGAGGGGAAAGGAGGGAATGGATGCAATTATATTTAAATTTAAAATTTTTAATAAAAGAAGCAACCTAAACAGATTAAAAAATGTTAAAATTCTATAAAAATAAATAGGATGGCCAGAGAGATGGCAAAGTGGTTAAGACCACCAGCTGTTCTTCCAAAGGTCCTGAGTTCAATTCCCAGCAACTACATGGTGGCTCACAACCATCTGTAATGAGATCTACATGCAGGCATATATGCAGGCTTAACACTGTATACATAATAAATAAATCTTTAGCCATGCGGTAGTGGCACACACCTCTAATTTCAGTACTTGGGAGTAGAGACAGGCAGATCTCTGCGAGTCTGAGGCCAGCCTGGTCTACAGAGCTATTTCTAGACCACTAGGGCTGTTACACAAAAAAAAACCCTGTCTTGAAAACAACAAACAAAAATCTACCAGTTGTGAAGAAAACTATAAACTAATTAAAGTATACATTTTTAGATAAAAGGCTGATAGACACAACAGACACTAACAAGGCACTAACAATTACAGGACTTGGTGAAAATACAATTTGCTTAGGTTGGATTTAGAATAGGACAACTTAGCAGTCCACACAATATTTCAGTTCAGAGCTGCAGTTCTCTTACATTTATATGAAGCACATGTCACAGGAAAAATTCTGACAGCATACATGTATTCAGAAATAAGCTGACTTAGTGTATGGACAACAAGTAAGTTGGACTTAATGTATGATTATACAGGTGTATGAGCAAACATAATATGTCCTTGCTTAGCAAAGTAAAACAAACAAAAGACGTGCCAAGGGAAGCAGCATTCAGTTTAGAACTGACAGTGTGAGGCAGAGGAAGTAAGATATGCAGAAAACAAGAGAAGGAAAACACAGGCTGCCAGAAGCAGGGCTTCCATGACCCTGAGAGTATAAACTACTCTTCTGCTACCATAATCTCACTGTGGTGAAATCCACTAGGATTTCATTGGTATTGCAAACACTACTGAGCTTTATACTTAAATACTCATGATAAAGTTACAAAAGACACATCTTAATTTTGTTTAATATAAAGATCTAGATGGGGGCTGGACAGATGGTTCAGCAGTTAAGAGCACTGTCTGATCTTGCAGAGAATCTGGATTGTGTTACCAGCACCTGTACAGTGGCTTGAAATAGCTGTTAACTCCAGTTCCAGAGAATCCTGTAACCTTCTCTGTCCTCATTGCATGCACTTGGTAACATTCATATATACAGGGAAAATATATAGTTAACTTTAAAAAATCCATATATCATTTACTGCCAAGTCTTTACCTGGCAACCCCTCCATAGTCAAGGCCTTCTTCTCCACGAAATTTTATCATTAATCGCTTCCAGAGATCTTTTGGTCTCATTTTCATGACTTGTCGATATGATTCCTGAAAAACATTTGAACATACTATTATCACGTGTTTTAGCCTCTAATTTTTAATTATTTTCCTCTCATTCACAAAACCAATTTAACTCAGGTGAAATGTGATTTAAAAATTTGGTGAGGCAGAGGCAGGTGGATTCTGTGAATTCAAGACCAGCCTAGTCTACAGAGAAAGTTGAAGCACAGCCAGAGCTACACAGAGAAACCCTGTCTGAAAAACAAAAACAAAAACTTTAAAAAAAGTCAAATAAATTGTTGATCTAAATTTAAGTCAGAGGCACCAGTAGAAACCAACTGTAAAATAAGCACAGCTCTAAAAGAATTCCCTAAATAAACTATGTTTGCTTCTAAATAGGCTGGTTATAAATGGTTAATGATCATAACAAATTTCTTTCTAAAAATGGGGGAATATGATATAGAAATGAATACTTTGTATTGGTATGGATTTTGATCTATTGATACAAATTTAAGAACAATTTTGTTATATGTATATTTCTCATCTTGTTTAGGTACTGTGTTTATACAGATCTTTTAAAATGTAATATGTAATTAAATAAGATGATAGTTACCTATAATAGTCAAAACTTATAGTTACGCTAGGTTTTCTAGATATACAGAGATATATTTGAGATGGGCAGATAGTCTTCAAACCTTTCAAAGACCTTCAGAATATGGCACCTAAAATGGTTGAGTTTTTCATGACAGTGAGACACAATTGCTCCTGGCAACACCAATTATATCAGAGAGGAAGATGGTCATTGAAGAAATTCGTTATGGAGTTTGCTTTCAACAACAGAGAGTTCAGGCTAGCTAGAGTGAGACTGTTTCAAAACCAAGAGAAAAAGAGTAAAACACTAAACTTAATTTTTTTATAATTGAAATGAAGGCTTAATATATTTACCTCAAAAATCTCTTCCCTAGAAACCTCAATGCGGCAGTGGCCAGCCTGAGGCTGTTGTTGGGAAAGTTCTTGTCGCAAGATTTTCAGTTTCTGAACCAAGTCTCGTTTATACCGTGGCACTGTCAGACACTCCGTGTCGTCAGGGCATAATGACACTACTTGCTGCTGTTGCTGGTCTTTCAACTGGTTCTGACGACTGGAAAAAACAAAAACAAAAACATTACCAAAACACTTTTCTGCCCTAGAGATTGTAATTCTACATTTAAATCAGCGTCAAACTATAAAAGAAATGTACCATTTTTCTAAGCCTCATTGGGCCGTGCCATCAGCCTGGTAAAACTGCTGAGGTCCTGCTCATCAAGCCTCATGCAGATGCTAAGAACACGACTTCCTCTACACCATCATGTCATCCACCTTAAAATTCAGGTGGGTGCCAAACACTGTCATCCAGAGTCTGCTTTTCTGAACTGGCTGTTTGATAGAGACCCTTCCTCCTACAACTGTTTCAGTCTACAGTACAGTATAAAAAACAGCAAAGCTGCACTGGAATGTAAGGGGTAGTTATATAAGGGATGATGTCAATGTTGCCAGAAAACAGTGGGGATGCCCATCTGCCTCTGATATCGTCCAGAGACCTTATCCCCCAGTTAAAGGATGGAAACAGGAAGAAGAAAAGACTCCACAGTCTGGCTGAGTTCAAATCTCAACTCCAGAACTTTGTATGTACTCTGGGCAAGCTATGACACTCACTGTCTGACTGATGAAGACAGGACTGAATGCAGATGGCAGGAGAAATATTTACCCAGTGTTCAGGGCATAACAAGCGGAGTCAATGTTAGTTACTTTAACCACTACAACTGACATAGTTACTTCTTGTGTTTTTTAATTATATAAAGTGTGCTTTTCAAGAAATACTTTTTTTTTTCAAAATGGAGTTTCTAAGAAGGATATGTGCCCTTGACCAGGTGATTAACGGAGCCCTAATGACAATATTTTGCAATAGTTGAATAATGTCATATCCTGATATTTTAAATTATATGCTGAGGCTTCATACACAGGAACTATTTAACTTCATAACATCAAAAACATCCCTTTAAAAGGAGTAAGCATAGTATCTCAGGAGGGATTCCGAGGGAGAGAAATGAGGAAGTTCCAGTACCCAGACAACTACAGGCTGTCCTCTGTGCACATTGTACAAGCCCACTGCAGACTTCAACAGGCAACTTCTCCCATTGCTTCCTCTCAAAAAAAAAAAAAAAAAAAAAAAAAAAAGGAATGCAGACTCGTCTTAGTTTAAATTCAAGATTCCACTCTAAAATGTAACTTGCCCACTCTATTTTTTTTTTTTTTTTCTGGCTTGGCATGTAGCATGAATTCTAATTGGTCTTAATAATAAAAACCCAGAAACAGATACTGGGGTTAAAGCTGAAGATCTTAGAAGCAAAGTAGCCAATCACTGAAGAGTTCTCACCTTTACAGTGCTCAGACTGAAAGTGCCACCTGTCCTCAGACTACTGCATGTCTCCAAACTGCAGAGTGCATCTGTCTCCACCAAACCTTAGACTGCCCTGAGCTCCTGTCTGCTTCCTCCTTATATCCCTCTCTAGTGTTGGGATTAAAGGTATGGGATCCCAGGGGCTGGGATCACCTTTGTGTGAGCTCTGTTTCTCCTTTAGACTGGATTAATTTCATGTAGCTCAGGGTGGCCTTGAATTAACAGAGATCTGTCTGTCTCCAGATGTGGGATGTCCTTTTGTACATCACAAATAGGCATTGTTTTTATTGGTTGATGAATAAAGCTGTTTCAGCCAGTGGCTAGGAATAAATATAGCTCTGCAAGAATCCAGAGGTGCTGAGAGAAGGAAGGTTGGGGAAGAGATACCATGTAAGTCACTGAAGGGATAACATGCCAGAGTATCACCCATCAGCCACAGTCTCATGGTAATATACAGATCAATAGAAATGGGTTAATTTAATTGTGAAAGCTAGCCTGAGCCACTGGCAACACAATTTTTTTTTGTTTTGTTTTGTTTTGTTTTTTGAGACAGGGTTTCTCTGTGTAGCTTTCTAGAATAGGCTGACCTCAAACTCACAGAGATCGGCTTGCCTCTACCTCCTGAGTGCTAGGATTAAAGGCGTGAAACCATCACCGTCCAGCTTGGCCAAAGAATTGTAACTGAGATTAAGTCTCTGACTGATTATAAGCAACTGCTTATTATCAGTCCAGTGGGAAAAGGCAAGAAGGAGAAAAGTCTCCTGCTAGTATCTTGAGTGCTGGGATTAAAGGTGTGTACCATCACTGTCTGGTTTCTATGGCTAACTAGTGTGGCTGGCTTTGCACTCTGATTGGGAAAGCTTTATTTGTTAGATCATAAACAAAATATCACAACCCTCTCCATGATCTATATAGCAATCTGAATTTTTGACTCGCTTCCTAAAATGTTGCAACGGTAAAAAAACAACCAAAACCTTAGAAATCAAAGTAAGCTACAAATGTTTATTAATGTTATATGTAATCCATATATAACAGGTCCTTAAAATATGAACTAGCAATTAAACTAGCTTTATTATTTTATTATTTGGCTGATGGCAAAAGACTTTTCTCCAAGAACATTTTTTTGCCATATATATACATCACCAGTCTCTGACTGTATAAGCTTAAAAATTATACAAAGTTAGAAAAACTACATTATAAGCCAAGTATGGAACCCCATATTAGAAGCCAGGTCATTTTCTACTACACAGTGCTTAAAGGCCACCCTTCGGTACATGAGACCCTGACTTGAAACAAACACACAATGTCAGAGCTATTGAATATGGTAATATATTTGGTCAGGCCTGGTGATGTAGGTTAGCCACTCAGGAGGCTAAAGCACAGGATCCCAAGTTCAAGAACTGCTAAGGCCACAGAGTGAGTCAGTGTGGGCAACTCAGTGATACCCTGTCTCAAAGTAATATACACAAAGAATAAGCTTACCACATGAATAGCTGGGAAAATGAAAATTAAAGACTCCCAGCATTCAGGAAGCTGAGAGGAGAATAAAAAAATTCAAAAATAACCTGATTCCAGGAGACCTAGCAACAAAGCTAAATCTTACCTCCAAACAAATATCACAAAAAAAATACAATTTAATATCATCATTGGCCTGTTGTGACATACATCTTTGACCCCAGTACTCAAGAAGCCGAGGCAGGCAGATAGATCTCTGAGTTCAAGGCCAGCCTGGTCTACACAGTAAGTTCCAGGTCAATTAGGGCTACACAGTAAAACCATATCTGAAAAAACAACAAACAAAACAAAACCCAAAAGAAAAAAAAATATCATATTTGCAATTTTGATTTTTTTTTTTTTAAAGTTTTTTAAAATACAGTTCCCTGAAAAACAAGATGTTTAACACACCTCACAGAACCACATGAGAAAGATGTCAGGGTGTTCAGAAAACAAAATGAAGATGTTTCAGGCCCATGCCTTTACTGGGGTTTTCCATGAGAAAGGAAGGAAAGGCCAGGGAGAATAAATAGATGGGAAAACAAAATCTGTAATACCAAGGACTTGCCAGAACTTACACAGTATTAGTAAAAGACTACAGTGACTTTACTACTCAGGAAAAGTTGGCCTTATATATTAGAGTTAAAAATAAGGTATTTTATTATTTATTTTATATAGAGCACTGCCTTGTCATTATGACCAGGGAGGTCAGAGGCCAATGTGCAAGATTTGGTTCTCTTCTTCTACCGTGTGAGGCCCACATATTGAACTCAAGTTGCCATGTTGGGTTGGTAGCAAGCACCTTTGCCCACTCATCTATTTTTTGGGCAAAATACTGTATGGTGCTTTGATTATACCTTTCTGTTACTGTCCTAGAGCAGTGTTAATCAATCAAGATAGCCTACACACTAATATTTTGCTACTTAGGCTATGAATCTTAATGTATAGAAACAACCCATGATTTCCTGCATTTTTTTCAAATGCTTACAAATAATTTTAAGTTTAATTTTTAACTAATGCTTTAGCATCTAGCCATAAAAATAAAAAGTCTACTGACAAAATAAGATCAATAGAGTAATTATAAATATTCAAAGAAGACAACAAAATCACAGATTAAATGTTTTCTTGTACTTTTCCAAACAAGTGACAGCCAGTTCACATTTACATTTTCCCTGTTTATCTACCTCTAATTTAATGAAGCAAGAATATTTTCCAAAGTCACTTTGACCTCTATTAGTTTTCTTATGTCCTAAAGTCTAACACCATAAGTATTTATCACATACACTATTATTGATGAAGAAAGCAGATCAGGTAATATTTATTTAGAGACACTAAAGTGAGTTATTCTGTGGACAAAAAGAACTTTGTTCTCTAGATCCTAAGGCAAACAAGCCAAAGTCTGTTGCTAACCCACTAACCAGAATTGGTAAAGCTCCCTTTCTCTTTTCCTTCCTCCCTTGCTTCCTCAGAAGGCAATGCCAGCAAGTAATGAGGTTAGGGGAAACTAGCTACTAGAGAGAAAACTGAAGCAAAGGATGCAAATATGGTACAAACAATTCAGTATAGACATGAACACAGACCAACCATCGATAGGTCTGAATCCAGTATAAGCACTAAATGCTGGGAAACTTACAGAAAGTCAACCTCTGCTTGTTCCCTTATCTGTAAAAATGGTTTATCTACAGGGATGAAATTGCTAATACATGCAAGGAACATTTAAAGAACAATACTTTTACATTCAGTATGTGCTACTGAGATGCCTGGCTGCCACTATTATCAGTTGTATGTAGTAGGATGGCAACACAAAATTAGCCTGTTCAGTCTCAACTTCTGGTCAGGTTATAGTCTCTGTAAACAGCCTTCTTGCTTGAGCACCTCTCACGCATGCCTTCCTGACATTTTAGTAATGGCTCCTGTTCAAGCAAAGTGAAAATTAGATCTGCATATGCCAGAGTAAAATCTCTTACTCTTCCATATACTCTGATCAGTAGAAGGCATAGTGGTTCATGTCTATAAGCCATCAGTGAACAAGCAGAAGGAAGATATGCCAGGCTACACCAATAATTCAAGGCCAGCGTGGGCTACTCTTTGAGAATACATCATAAAAATAAATCAGTATTACAAGTTTAGAAGAACAGATATTCTTTGACATTTATTATAAAAAGCACATATATGTCCTCTTATTTAGACTAATATTTTCACATGTACTGCTTTAAAACTTACTTTAAAACTAAATGTAAGTTAGCAGACAGCCGTGGATCTGTAAATTGTGTTGTTCTGTTGTTATGGTCAACGAAATAAACTCTTCCTGTTGCGGTATTACGGATCTCCCATCCAGGAGGCAAAGGACCGAGCTCTTCACAATTGATGTTGCTAAGATCCCTGCAAAACAAATATACAATGGAAATACCTCATTGCTGGGCACGCTGAGCCAAGCAAGTGTATGTGACACACAGCAATTCCATGAAGCCTGAGAAAATGTATTGTTACAGAAACTTGAGATGTTCAACTGGAATCTTTAATTCCCAATGGTTTCCCAAACTTGCACATTCAATACCTAATCCCTAAGTGGCTCAGAACTTATCACATAGTCTGCATTTTAGTAAATTCCTAGGGTTTAATGTAATACACATTTTAAATTCAAACAGAGAAATCACATTACTTGCCAACATAAACTATACTTCAATATTTGTTTGACAGAAAGTATTGTTTTACAAGTGTCAATGATATAAGGAATTTCTCTTTGGTATTTTCTTTCTTTACTGTATCATAAAAATGGTGCAAACAAAGATGCAAGCCATGAGTGATTATATGCTCTCCAATAAAGCAAAACTGGAAACATTACTAAAATTCTGATGCTGGAAATAATCACAGTGTATTTTTTTAAATACATTGTTTTGAATTTTGAAGTCTATAAACTTTACTAAGAAAAACCTGAAAAAAAGGAAGAAAGGAAGAAAGAGAGAGAGAAAAAAAGGAAGGAAGGAAGGAAGGAAGGAAGGAAGGAAGGAAGGAAGGAAGGAAGGAAGGTCTGTAAAGATAGTTAAGAAAAACGCTTAAAAACTTCCTGCTGCAACAAAGAAAAGCTCAAGTACTTTTAACAGCTGAGGACACTGTTACTGTATCATACACCCTGTGCATCCTTAGGGAACAATACAGCTGAACACTATCAGGAAAAGCCAAACTTTTACATAAACTGATTTTAGAAATTAATTTATTTTAAAATCAAGAAATCCTGGATGAAAAGGATGTTCATAGTTGGTTTGAAGAGTACTTAAGGGCCGAGCAAAGTTATTTAATCTCAACACTTGGGAGGCAGAGAAAGGTGGATCTTTGTGAGTTTGAGGCCAGTGTGGCCCACATAGGGAGTTCAGGCCAGTCAGAGCTACATAGTAAGACCCGGTCTGAAAAAAAAATCAGAAGTGAAACAAAAGCAAGACTATTTAAGGTATGTTCTTACCTAGGCACTCGTGGATCATGCCACGTGCTCACACCAGTCTGAGTGTGTAAGAAATACACCTGACCCTGCTGCGTTGTCCTCTGCTCTGTAAAATAAGAAAGTAACGTGCTCAGTGTGTCATATCCAACCAAACACCATTACACAGGATGACACTCTAATAGGATAAACATCTTGCAACTGTCAGTTTATTTTCTTACAAAGAAAAAAAGGCTTCACAAAACTGTTTCAGACTAGCATGGTGGAGTATGCCTTTAATCCTAATACTTAGAGGAGGCAGAGGCAACTAGATCTCTGTGAGGCCAGTCTCGTCAACAGAATGAGTTCTAAGCCAGCTACATAGTGAGATCCTATCTCAAATCACCTATTCAATCTCTGGAAACAATTGTGTAAATGGTGATGAGTTGGTACAGCCAGTACCCCAAGAGAGCAGACAGCTCAGAGGAAGAGGTAAGCTACCTTAAGGAAGTTTCAACAGAGCTTTTTAAATTTCCAAAGATTTATAAGCTAATGATTTTTAAAAAAGATTTACTTATTTTATGTGTACTAGTGTTTTGCCTGCATGTATGTCTGCATATATATATCTGTGTGAGTGTGTTAGAACTCTTGGAACTGGAGTTGCAGACACTTGTAAGCTGCCATGTGGGTGCTGGGAATTGAATCTGGGTTTTCTGCAAGAGCAGCCAATGCTCTTAACCACAGAGTCATGTATCTTTCCAGCCCTGGCTAATGATTTTTTTTTTTTTTTAAACTATGGCAATTTTATACTCAAATTTGTGATTTCTCTTTTCTTAACAGTGATATACCAAGGTTTTTCCTGGGCTGCAAGCATGGTGTCACACACTTGCAATTCCAGCACACAGGAAGCAGAGCAGAAGCAATGAGACAAGTCCAAGACTAGCCTGGGCTACCTGTCAAAACTCCAGGCCATCTAGGGTATAAAATTGAGACCCTTATGTAAACAAAGCATGTTACATACTCACAATACTGAATAAAAAGTACACTGGAAAGAGGAGTGCATGGTGGGAGAAAAAAATGTCAAAAGCTGAAATGAGCTCAAAGCCTGGAAGGCGGTAAACAGCCAAGGTAAAAAAAGAAAAAATCTGTTAAAGGGTTTCTTCGAAGGTTATTTTTTTAGTTGTCGACTTTTACATGGAAACTTATTTTAGCAAAATACAGTGAGAATTTTCAATATATAAGATAATAAAATGACAACTAATATTAGGATAAACTATTTATAGATCAATAATGAAGTTCATTAAAAAAATCCTTCAAAGTTAGAGGACAGCTACAAGGACAGGAGGAAGTTCACTGATTCTATTTGCCTATGTTCAATCCCAAACACTATGGAAAAAACCCAGTGCTGATGACAGCAGTGGTAATTTCAGCCTGGGTAGCTACTTTTATTGTCCTGTTTTACTCTTACAAATGAACATCTGAACACAAATCTCTCTCTCTCTCTCTCTCTCTCTCTCTCACACTCACACACACACACACACACACACACACACACACACACACACACACACACTGTAAATATTAATTCACCTTTTCCCAACAAGCTGAGTGATTCCCCCAAGGGAATCACCTCCAAGATGTGAGTGTTAGTAACAGACATGTTTTCCTAACCTGCTCTTTATGCCAGACAAGGTCAGATGCTTCCCTGGGGATTAAGATCATTTATTTCTTGCAACAAACCTACATCATTGTTACTATTATTCCTCTCACTTTTCAGAAGATAAACTGTAGGTTCTCAGAGGATAAATAATGTGATCAGTAACATGGCAAAAACAAGTCTGTTTTCCATTCTGGAATTGCTCACTTCATAGTAAGCCAACTTGTGGGACACAGCAAGTTTTTTGTTGTTGTTTTTTATTTATTTTTTCAAAATAAGAGGCTAAAATTTATTTTTAAAATAATCATTTATTTACATTTTTTTAATTTACTAGTAAAAATAACTTAGAAAATGTAATTTTTAATTTTGGTCATTAGGTGTCACCATCAGCCAACATCTACCGTGTTAAGATGGAAAGGAAGTTAATATCTGTCCCAAAAAAAAAATCACACTAAAAGTTTGAGTTAAGATAAGCCTGCACAATAGTATTGTCGTAACTTTATACAGTGTCTACTTGAAAAGTAGTCTTATTTTATTCCATAAGTATCCTACAATAACTGTGTGATTAGTATTTATTACATTTTATTATAAATGAGCACAGAAGCTATGGTTTATAATTAACTAGCTAAGGTCAAACAGTTGGTTAGTCTTCTAACCATTAGAGTTTTTAAAACTGGGAGTTTTATATTTACGTTTATGTTCACACAGATTAGTTAACTCTCGCTCTCTATGTCCAGTGTAGTATGTGTCTTCCGTGCCCACCCCACACATACACTCAAAATGAACAATGGACCTTCCAGGGCGTTGAGCATGCTAGCAAGTACTCTACCATCAAGCTAAATCCTCAGGCCACGTTGACTTTTATTTCAAATGTTAATTCTAAGCAATGTGTGGTAAGACAATCATATAATCCCAGTGTGTGTTGCAAGGAACATCAGGAATTCAAGAGCAGCGTGGGTACACTGTTGAGTTTGAGGCCAGCTTCAACTGTACAAAACCTTACCTCAAAACAGACAATAATATTTTTCTTTTTTTAAGACAGGTTTCTCTGTGTAGTCTTGGCATACCTGGAATTTGTTTTGTAGACCAAGCTAGTTACACCCAGCAACAATGGCAGTTTTCAACATAATCTCTGGCCAGGCAGTGGTGGCGCACACCTTTAAACCCAGCATTTGGGAGGCAAAGGCAGGTGGATCTGAGACCAAGGACAGTGTGATCCACAGAGCAAGTTTCAGGATAGCCAGGACTACAAAGAGAAACCTGGGAGGGAGGGAGGGAGGGAGGGAGGGAGGGAGGGAAGGAAGGAAGGAAGGAAGGAAGGAAGGAAGGAAGGAAGGAAGGAAGGAAGGAAGGAAGGAAGGAAGGAGAGATAGTTTTCTGAGTTTCTTAAATCATGTTGAAATTTTCCCATTGCTGTTATCATACCATAGCCTTCTGGTAGATCTGGAGGTGTGTGCAAGTGTGTCCTGCTCATGTAATTTCTGTGTCGCTGAGACCTGACTCTTCTTTCTGCTAGTCTGGGGTCTGAAGACTGTCCACATGTTGCACCATTTGTTCCCGTAATTGGAGTATTCTCATCCACAAAGCAGCTAAGAGGTCTGCCAGGACTAGAATATTCCGATGCTGGTCTATTAAAAAGTGACAAGGGATTAAAAAGGTTAATAATTAAGACATCAAAAACAGTCTCTAGATATCACACATTATAGTAATAATATAGTAAATCAGACAAGAAATGAGATAAATAAAGCAAACTATTTTAAGAACCTTATTAAGAGCAAGCCTAAAGTTCTTATTGATGAAAGAAACTTAAGTACTGTTCCAACTAAGTTTTTGAAAACTCCATACATACTTATAGATGTGCTCCTGTGTCACTAAGTGCCAGAACTTGGATACAGCTGGCCTCTAGACCAGATTTCCACCATTCTCCCTCCCACATGACAAGCACTTTGACAAGCAAGTGTTCCTCTTTTCCTTGAATTTGCCTGAGTCACCTGACCTTTAGTCCTAACCCTCTTCCTAGGTATGGCTTTGTCATTCAAAACACGGACTGTGATAATATTTTGTTTATGATCTAACAGATAAAGCCTGCCTGAAGATCAGAGTGCAAAATTAGCCACACTAGTTAGCCATAGAGGCCAGGCAGTAGAAGTTCACACCTTTAATCCCAGCACTTAGGAGACAGGGACAGACAGATCTCTGTTAATTCAAGGCCACTATGGTCTACACGAAATTTATCCAATCTAAAAGAGAAACAGAGCTCACACAAATGTGATCTCAGCACTTGTGATCCCATGCCTTTAATCCAAGCACTAGAGAAGAATATAAAAAAGCTGGAGGAGACAGGAGCTCAGTACAGTCTAGGGTTTGATGGAAACAGATGCAGTCTGGAGATGCAGTCTGAGGTCAGGATGGCCCCTTTGGTCTGAGCACTGTCAAAGGTGAGAACTCTTTATTGGCTGACTGCTTTGCTTCTCTGATCTTCAACTTAACCCCAACACCTGTGTTAGTATTTAGGCATTTGTACAACACTGCCTTTGGAGTTCTGACAAGATACATCTTCAGCTGCTGCCACTAAGAGCACCACCTGTGCCTATTTATTATACTCTCTTTTAAAAGGGTCCTGTCCACCTCCCATCCCTCTCTCTCCCTGTCTGTCTATGTCCCACCCCCACTCCTGTCCCTGGAGGCTCGTCTCTCCCCTCCCCTTTTTAGGATCCTTTTCCCTAATAAAACCCCTCTGCTTGGACTCTGTCATACGTTGTTTCTTTCTTTCTTTCTTGAGCCATTTTTTAAATTACAATCTGTCTCTGGGTTTTCATTATTAATACCAATTAGAATTAGTGCTACTTCTGACAACCGACTTTTGAGGTAAGAATTCACGAATAAGCTACTTGCCTGAGTTATACACACTAAAGGCGAGGATGTAATTATATCACTAGACTCAAGATAAATGATAAATGGATGTTTATTAGGTTACAATTACACAGAAAAATACAAAGAACCGCTGGAGGTTTCCCTGCTCTCCCTACGGACCGCTGACCAGCCAGAAAAAGCTTACCAAGGAAAAGCCACTCCTCAAGCTCCTGTCCACTTCTGTCTGCCTCAATAATACACTGCTGGAGTCACTACCCTACCAGCCAGGTTTAACTTTCTTCTCTCCTGGTGGGCTTTCCCTGGACCACGTCTTGGGCTGCTGCAAAACTAAGTAGCTGCCTTGAGATCTGGTCAGGCTTTTACTGTTCTATGCAGCAGCAGTCAGCCTCACATCTTTAACTGCAATCAGCAGCAGATTTGGTGAGACAAGTGGGAATTCTTGAAGGGAGGAATTAAGAGTTTTCCCCACATTAAAAAATGGGAAGCACACTGGCAGGTGGGGCGCACGCCTTTGATCTCTGCACTCGGAGACAAAGGCAGCACATCTCTATGCATTTAAGGCCAGCCTGGTCTACAGAGTGAGTTCCAGGACAGGCTCCAAAGCCACACAGGGAAACTCTGGAGACAGAGGGAGGGGGAGGGCAGAGGGGAGAGGGAGGAGAAGGAGAGGGGGAAAATGGGAAATATTATTACAATGGAGAGAATCAGATCTCTGTATGATTACACAAATGTATGGTTTAAAAATGGAAACTAAGCCTTGGTGTTGGTGACACACGCCTTTAATCCCAGCCCTTGGGACGCAGAGGCAGGCGGATCTCTGTGAGTTCCAGACCAGTCTTGTCTACAAGAGCTGGTACCAGGACAGGCTCCAATGCTACACAGGGAAACCCTGTCTCGAAAAACCAAAATAAATAAAATAGGAACAATTAAATGAAGGGATAATCAATTTAACTAGGATTGACATACTGTTAATTATCATCTTGATAAACCTTGTAACCATTTTGGTAATTCCTGGTTAAGCTCTTAAAAAGTTGTTTGGTATGAGTGCCAAGATACAGGCCTTAGAAAAACTTAATAAAAACAGATCATAGAGATATTCAAACCCAGACATGGGAATTTAAAGGAGAACCAATTTCAGCATTGCATTGTAAGGTTAAAGGGGAACAGCTCAAGGTTTTCAAACAACCAACCTTAATATATCCAGTAACCTTACAGGAATTGCCAAATGATAGAGGCTCTGTAAGAGCTGATTGGACTCCTGTGGCAATGTTATAGAAGATTGAAGGAATCAATAGTCCATATGGCATGCATTCACCTTTTGTGAAGCAGATGTTAAACACATGACCAACCTGCAATAGAATCATCCCTAGAGAATGGAGAGACTTGGTTAAAGATGTTTCAGATCGTGGTCCTACATTACAATAAAAGACCTGGTTCAGAGAAGAGGCTAAGGCCAATGGAGCAGAGCTAGAGGTATGGAAGTTTCCCAAGATCAACTTCTTGGAGAAGGAGATTATGCTACTATAGAAAAGCTATCTCTGTATGATGATCATGCCCTGGCTTTATGCCTCACAGGAGCTTTGAATGTCTGGGATACAACTGGAAAAGTAGTAAAGAAAAAGTTATACAGGGCCCAAAGGAACCCTTCACAGATTTCTTACAAAGACTGTTATCAGCAGTAAAGAGAATGACACCAGATTCAGAAGCTAGACTAATAATAATTATGACTCTCTGGCTTTTGAAAATGCTAATTAATGCACAATGCAAAAAGGATAATTAGGCTGCTAAAGGTAAGGTCAGTACCTCTGGAGGACTGGATCTGAGATACAATCAATATTGAATCTCATGACCTCTTGATTCGAAGAGGTGACAGGTGGTTTTTGGTTGTTCAATGAGTTATGGATATTTGTCATTATTTAGAGAACTGGTTACAAGTTATTATTGGTAATGGTCAGGAAAAGAAGAAAAAGAGAGGATATAGTTAAGATAAAAAAGGTAGATTATTGAATCTACTTTTTAAAAGCAACTATTAGTTTTAAATATCTATATCCTCCCTTTTTCTTTTCAGAGTAAACTCAATAATCTACCCTTTCATCCTATCATATCTGTATCCCCTTTTTTCTTTTGAAAACAAGAACCCTGAATCTAATCTCCTTTAGCGTTTTGGATTAAAGGCTCAGAATCCCAAATGCTGAGATCACCTCTTTTTGAGAGCTGTTTCTCTTTTAGACTGGGTCGATTTCGTGTAGGCTCAGAGTGGCTTGAATTAATAGAGATCTGTCTGCCTTTGTTTACCGAGTGCTGGGATTAAAGGTATGTACCCCCAATGCCTGGCCCTATGGCTAACTAGTGTGGCTAGCTTTGCACTCTGATCTTCAGGCAAGCTTTATTTGTTAGATCATAAACAAAATATCACCACAATCAAAAGTAGTTACAGTTAGCTGGACAGTGGTAGCACATATCTTTTTATCCCAGAACTCAGGAAGTAGAGGCAGGTGGATTTCTGTGGGTTCAAGGCCAACCTGGTCTACAGGTGAGTTACAGGACAGGCTCCAAAGCTACACAGAGAAACCCTGTCTCTAACCATCCCCACACACCAAAAAAAAGTAGACATAGCTAATGAAAACCATTTAATAATTTATTCCAAGTACCAGGCCTGCTCAGGAATCACCGTGGGAACCAATAAAAACACTAGCAGAGATGACAATAAAACTTCACTCTTACTTGTAAAGGTAGTACAGAGGATGTAAACCACTCACCTAATTCATTTTTAGCTGCTTTAACAGCACTCCTTTTCAGTTTCCAAGATCAACCTTGCATCCTGATATCTTTAGACAGGAAATGACACAGAGACAGAGGCTCTATCTACCATATGTCAAAATCTAGCTCAGGCTTTTCCTTTGCAAGACTCATCTCTTAACTAACTCAGGTACACACCTTCCATATGGGTTTTCTTGATCATATACCTTCCTTAGTCATGATATAACAGCATCTTCCTATGATGATCATGAATCGTTTCATAGTAGCCATTCAGTAATACTCAAATGCAAACTATAAAATGATTGTTTAAACTAGTCATTTGTTTAAGTATTTACAGAGCACCACTGAAGGCCATGGACCTGTGAATAACCATTATTACCTTTAAAAAGTAATAGTAGCCACGCATGGTGGTGTATGCCTTTAATCCTGCCACTTAGGAGGCAGAGGCAGGTGGATCTCCGACTTTGGAGCCAGTCTTGTCTACAGAGTGAGTTCCAGGACAGCCACAGCTATATGGAGAGACCTTGTCTCAAAAACTATAAGTAATTGCAATTAAAATATAATGACTATAATTATATTATAAAATAGAATTAAATATAAGTATTTAAAAAATAATAATAGCACCTGAGCTAAGACCTAATGGTTTATACTAGTACAAAGCAATGGGGAAATCAAATAAAGGTAACAGATAACAAAGAGGAATCCAGGAAGGGCTAGCACAGACCACAGAAAACTGGTGTATGATTTTACCGTGTCGGGCGTTCCCACTGTGTAGTTCTTGTTATGTGGTTTAGATACTGGATTCTTCCAGAAGCAGTCCGCCTTTCTTCCCAACTGCAATAAAAACATTGAGAAATAAGGCATCTAGAACATCAATCAGTTAATAATGAGGCTGCTACTGCTTTATTAAACTTTCTGAAGAAATGTACAACAGTGTTTATAGAACTTTGAGCTTCTGAGGTATTTTACTGAGGTCATATTTTTCTGTTAGCTAAAGTTTAAAAAACTTGAATAACACTTAAATTGACAATAATTTTCCAAGAATTTTGTGGTAAATACCTGAACTAACATATTGACCATAACATTTATCAGATTTTATAGCAATTATGCAAACGATGGATTAGAATGAAAGCAGTCTAAAAGTTTCTAAATCCCTTGTAATTTTTAAAAAAACTAAATGTTACTAGGAAAGCATATAAAACCTCTTAAAAGTAGAAGCATACCAAAACTCATTTTTTAAACTTTAGTTGTTTATTTGATATGCATGTGATAGGTTTTTGTCTGTTGGTGTATCTCTGCACTACATGGATGCCTGGTCCCCTCAGAGGCCAGAAGAGCCTATCTTATTGCCTAGAATTGGCGTGACAGATGGCTATAAGCCAACATGTTGGTACTGAGAACTGAACCCCAGTCCTCTGAAGAGCTGCCAGTGCTCTTAACTGTTGAGCCATCTTTCCAGTCCCACCCCCCTTATACTAGTTTTTAAATTGATTTTAAGGTCTATTTTATTTTTACTTATATATAATTTGTCTGTCTATATATTCATATGCATGCAGTGTCCAAGAAGACCAGAAGAGGGCATCAGATCACCCAGTGTGCAGTTGCTGGGTTGTAAGGGGTCTAACTTGGGTGTTGTTGAAAGACTGAATTCGTGTTCTCTCCAAGAACAGCATGTGTTCTTAACCACCGATCCATCTCTGTAGCACCAACTGGCTTGTTTTTAAGATTTATTTTTCATGTATGTGTATGCATCTGTGTCTGTGTATATACATGTGTGCAAGGACCCGAAGAGGCAAGGAAGGATGTTGGATCCCCTGGAACTGGAGTTACAGGTGGTAGTGAGCCACTCAGTGTGTGTACTGGGAACTGAGCTAGAGTCCTGAGTAAGAGGGACAGGCTCTTTTAACTAGTGAGCCAGCTCTCCAGCCCTAACTTGGTGTTTTTTAAGACAGGGTCTACACTATACAACTCATGCTACCTTGGAACATACTATGTACTCTAAACTGGCCTTAAATTCATGACCCTCCTGCCTCTACCTCCCAATCGCTAAGATTAATTGGAATGGGTCATTGTGCCTAGCACAATTTTAGGCATTTTTAACTGTTTAAACAAAATATGCAAATACCAGAACTTTTATATAAGATGTATATCAAAATAAGAAAGGTTAACACAAGATAGCTGAGTGGTAAAGGTCTTTGCTGTCAAACAGTAACTTGTATTTGATTCCCAAGACCCATACAGAAGGACGAGAGAAGCAACCTCCAGAAGTTGTTTGCTGGCCTCCACATGCACACTATGGTTCGAGTATACTCACAAATTTAAATAAATATAATTTTAAACAAATGATACTTTGAGCTAAAAGTCAACCAGTTAGCTACATCTACAGTAAGAGGGTACAACTTATTACAAGTTAGACTTTATTGAACCAAAAGTACTTTGAATTAAAAAAAAAATCAGTAAAACATCAGAATTAGCATAAAAAAGTGGAGAATATGAAAACGTTCATGGTCTTGGGAATTAAGACTTAGGCACAAGATCCAGCTTCCCTACTTATTAAATGACCTTTGACAAATGACTTAATATTATTCTGCATTTTCTTTGTTGTAAAATGAGAATAACAATAGTAGTAACAACACAGAAATGCAGATAGTAATATTAAGTACTTCTTTTGGGGCGGGGGGAGGGTCTCACTATGTAGCTGACTGTTCTGGAACTCTGTAGACCAGGCTGGCCTCGAATTCATCCACTTGCCCCTACCTTCTAAGTGCTGGGATTAAAGGCCTGGCTTATTAAGCACTGGTGATGTGCAAGATATTGAACTGCTTTATGTGAATGAGTTCATTTAACCCTTGGACCAATTTGTGGCACATGGCCTCTTATCAATCATCTTGTTAAATATATAGCAAAACTCACAGAAACTAAATAAATTAAGGTGATAATATCAATTAGCAGAAGAATGAGGACTAGAATCTAGTTGATCAAATTCCATAAATACACACTGTTTTTACTACCATGAGAATTAAATGACATCATGCACATGAACTGCTTGGTACAGTTATTGAGAAATACACTTCACAATGTAATAATTACTATTACCCAATTCTCATTTTCTTACCCCTAAAAGTAAAGCAATATTCAAATTCATAGGAGAATAATATTTGGCAAGAATATTTAACTTTCCTCTGTTTAACTTTCAAAACTTTTTAAAAATGATACTTAACACAACTTGTGGCAAGTCCTTCTAATTTTCCAAGCAGAAGAAAAATCTATATACTGGAACTGACCACAGAAATTCCTAAAGCACATCATGAACACCAACTCCCGGCCTACTAGCTTGAGGGCAGCACCCCCGGCATTTCTTTAATGATTTTGATAATGTTCACTTACCCATCTGGTAAATCATTATCAAACAAACGACTACAATCCACAACTTGTCCTCCGGTGCCTATTCGATCTCTGGACTGAAGACTTACTATTAAAAAACAAAAACATTATTAAGTCTA
This sequence comes from Cricetiscus sungorus, assembly GCA_030556225.1. NCBI lineage: Eukaryota > Metazoa > Chordata > Mammalia > Rodentia > Cricetidae > Cricetiscus > Cricetiscus sungorus. The sequence goes on from JANBXA010000069.1 coordinate 82,424,755, forward strand.
TGACAGCGCTTTCTAATTCTGTCAAGCTACATACCCATCTTAAACCAAGTGTGGCAGTGCTTATCTGTAATCCCAGCACTCAGAAGGACCAGGCAGAAGGATTGCTGGAAGTCTAACGTTGGCCTGGGCACACAGCAAGTTTAAGGCCAGTCTGTACATATTGAGGAGCCCTTGTCTCAGAAAATCAAAGTAACGTAAAATGTAGATTATTTTAATACTATAGAATGACTGCATTTAAGATGTTCAGTGATAGTGCTCTTGCTTAGCATGCATGAGGCTCTGGGTTCAATTCCCAGCACTGTAAAAACCAAAGCCACAGAGTTTAGAATAAATTCCAAATTTGTAACTTTTTAGAAATGATATTAAAAATCAATGTTTTCACCAGGCAGTGGTAGCACACACCTTTAATCCCAGGTACTTGGGAGGCAGAGGCAGGTGAATCCCTGTGAGTTCAAGGGCAACCTGGTCTACAAAGTGAGTTATAGGCAGTTAGCTACAGCAGTTACACAGACCTGTCTTGAAAAACCACACAAACAAGAATGTTTTCTATACTCTGTTGTGGTTTGGGGGGGAGGGTCTAGTGCCTTTTTCAAAGTCAGAACGAGCAGAGTAAGGCCACTCACTGTATTTGAGAGATAGAACATTAAGTCTAAAAACACAGTAAGTCTGGGTTGCATTCTTGAAAATCTGAACAGTTATAACAAATACACTGGATCCTGGCAATGGGGCAAACCTTGGGTCACACAAGTTTTAACAGCATGTCAGTATGAAATGTAATATAAAACCCTGTCTAGAAAAAAACAAATAATAAAAACAATGATGATTATCACTAAGTTGGTTAGTTTTCAAACAGAGAAAAAAATAAGTCAAATTTCCAGATTGTTGGAGTTTGTTATTTATTTTGTTTTTTTTTTTTTTTTGAGAAAGACTTTCTCTGAGTATCCCTGGCTGACCTAGAACTCTGAGATGCCCCTGCCCCTGCCCCTGCCCCTGCCCCTGCCCCTGCCCCTGCCCCTGCCTCTTGAGTACTGGGATTAAAGACATGCAATACTACCAGGCAGGAATGTTATTTTCAAAAAATAGTTTCATGTGGCTCAGGCTGGTTTCAAACTCACTATGTAGCTAAAGAGGACCCTGAACCCTGACCCTCCTGCCTGGTGCCAGGTCACATGCATGTACCACTGTGCTTGAGTTGGTTGGACATTTAATTATTTATTTTGATTAATGAGGGTTTTTTTTTAATGATATGTTATTTTATTATTTCATGTTTATGTGTGTGGACCTGGGTGTATGTATGTATACCAGGTACACGCAGATGCCTACAAAGGCCAGAAGATGGCATCAAATTCTCTAGAACTAGAGTTACAAGTGGTTGTAAGCTGCCTGATATAGGTAGTGAGAACCAAACTCGGGTCTCCTCTGAAAGAACAGTAAGTGCTCTTAACTGCTGAGTCATCTTCCCAGCACCAGAAGACAAACTCTTGCTACCTAGCCCAGACTCTCAAACTTGAGATCCTTCTTCCTCCTGAATGCTGCAGTAACAGTGTGTACCATCATATCCAACTAAAAAAGTGAGCTTTCTAGTGTATTTTTCTCCATTTTTCCAAAAGGATATTATTAGCTAGGAGGTATGGGAGCTCATGCCTACACTCCTAGCACTCAGGAGGCTATGGTAGCTGAATTACTATGAGTGCAAAATCAACCTGGATTACAGAATAAAACCTTGTTTCAAATAAACTATATAGAAGGTAGCATATACATAAAATTATATACATGTTAATGTATATGTGGTTATATTAAGTCCATGAACTGGACTATGTTTTAGAATGAAAACCAGTTTAATACAAGGTCTTTATGTTAAACATGCACACATAAAGTAAAACATTTGTCCTAAGTAAGTCCATTTTTAGTATGTGACAAAGTCAAGTCTACTATGTGGAGGCAGGTGGTATGAAATAGTCTCAGTTTAAAAACAGAAATTATCAGTAATCTTCTTTTACAGATACTTCCAGGGATAAATGGCATAGGATTTTTTATGTAGCTACTCTTGACAGTTTTCCATGTATGGATTCAGTCACTGTCTTAATGTATTTTTGGGAACTAAAACTTTTCTTTCTGATAGATTCATAATAAAATTGTTTTAGTCTTAAGTCCTGCTCTACCTCAAGTGGGGAAACCGCAATTGATTTCTCTAACTTAAGATGCCCCAAGCTGCCTGCCTTAAGAGTCCTAGCACACTGTACAACTCAATAATTTAAGACTGAGCCATTCCCTGGAGGAGTGGAAGACAGTCTACTAGACCATTTCCAGCAAAGCATCTTGAATGATTTCTCCATTTTCCCTAGTTAATGGTACTCATCAGTGCCCATTTCATTGCCACTGTTTTCCAGTCAGCACAGATGTCTATGCATCAAACACTCAACAAAGTACTAAGGAATTACTTTTAACCGAATATTGCCTTCTTACTAAAACATTAGCTTCTGAATTGCTTTCACAAAATTAATAACATAAAGTCTATCTCAGTACTTATTCTACTGTATTTGGATACTTTTAAGAGAAATCCTTCCTAAAGGATCAATTTTTTTTTTCAATAACAAGTGCTACTTTTTTTTTTTTTCTTTTTTTCATTACATTTTTTCTGTTATGTTATATCTGTATTTAAGTCTGCATGTATGCTGGAATGGGAGAGTGGGGCAGTGTACATGGAAACCAAAGGAGGGTATTGTGTGTCTTCTATCATTCTCCACATTACCCCTTTTGGACAGGGTCTCTTTCTGAACACGAAGCTCAAGTTTTACAGGGAGGCAGGCTGGAGGCCAGCAAGCTCCAGAAACCCTCCTGTCTCTGGTTTCAGCACTAGAGTTATAGGCATGTGTGGTACCACGCTGACATTACATGGGTACTTGAATCTGAAATCTGGTCCTCATGCTTGCACAGCAAGAGCTCTTAACCCCTGAGCTATCTCTTTACCCCTGTATTATATGTACATATTTTTAATTAAGTTAGGCTGATACTGGACCACTGTAGCATCTTACATGATTCATATCTATTTCATACCAATACAAGGTATTCAGATGTATTTAGAGGGCTGGGGATGGGGATCAGTTGGTAGAGAACTTGCCTAGCATATATAAAGCCCTGGATTTGAGGCATAGCAACCACCTCACAAAACCTGCACTCAGGAGAAAAAGCAGGAGGATCAAAAGTTTAAGATCAGCTTTGGCTAGACAGCAAGTTTGAGGACAGCCTGGGCTACATGAGAAAAGAAAAAGAATTAGACCTGTGGTGGTTTAAATGGAGGTAAAACTAGGAATTTTAAATCCCACACTTACCTACAATCTGTCCTCGAACTGCATCATTGTCATTAGGCCCCAGTTTGCACAGATCCAACCTCTGATCTAGTCAAATAAAAAGTTAACTCGTATCATAAATTCTAACATATATAATCTACAAGTGATACTTAATTTTCACAAACCATTGAAAATCAGACCTATATTTTTAAAATAATCATTGTAACTATAAAATGAATGTTTAAAACTCTAACTGCACATATAGTTAATTTAAACATCACTTCAAGTTTGGACAAATCTCAAACGCCATGAAGCACTACACACTGGTGACAAGCAGCTCTCTGCAACACTAGCAGATCACTTCAGCCTGAGCCTTGGCTTACCTCTCAATAGTTGTTGGGCCTTCGCAATTTATATCTTAGTCTTGGCTTTCTCATATATAACAGAAGCTACCTAATCATTTTTCAAGGATTAAATCAGATTATTATATAAAACTCTCAGTAAGACCTGGCATGTAAGTACCCAATAATGTTACCTGTTGTTATTTTTTAATATAATCCTTCCAAAAGATACACAAAGCAAGTATAAGAAGCCAAGGAGAAGGGGAAAAACACACCTGTTTTGTGTGTATGTGTGTGTGCTTTTTTATTTGATTTAGAATCAATTTGTTTTACATATCAATCCCAGTTGCCTCTCTCCCATGCTCCCCACTGACTCCCCCATCCTACTTTCCATCCATGCCCCAGGGAGGGTGAGGCCTTCCATGAGGGATCATCAAAGTCTGTCACATCATTTGGGGGAGGGCCTAGGCCCTCCTCTGTGTATCTGGGCTGAGAGTACCCCTCCATGGGGAATGGGCTCCCAAAGTCCATTTGTGCACTAGGGATAAATACTGGTTCCATTGTCAGAGGCACCATAGGAGGCAGTCTCCCAGGCCTCCTAAGGGGTACCCACATTCAGAGGGTTTGATTCAGTCCAATGCTGGCTCCCCAGCTTTACAACTGTGCCCTCACTTGTTCAGGTCAGCTATTTCTGTGGGTTTCTCTAGCCTGGTCTTGACCTCTTTGCTCATACCGCCTCCCTCTCTGCAACTGGATTCCAGGAGTTTGGCTCAGTGCTTAGCTGTGGGTACCTGCTTCTACTTCCATCAGCTACTGGATGAAGGCTCTAGGATGGCATTTAAGGTAGTCATCAATCTCATTATAGGGGATGGGCATTTAAGGTAGCCTCTCCACTTTTGCTTAGATTCTTAGTTGGGGTCATCCTTGTAGATCTTTGAACATTTCCCTAGTGCCAGATTTCTCTTCAAACCTATAATGGCTCCCTCTATTATGGTATCTCTTTCTTACTCTCCTCTATTCTTCCCCTGACTCAGTCTTCCTGATCCCTCATGTTCTCCTCCCCCACCATCCCCATGCTCCCCATTTGCTCAGGAGATTTTTCCCTTTCCCCTTCTGTGAGGGACCATGTATGTCTCTCTTTAGGGTCCTTCTTGTTTCCTAGATTCTCTGGTAGTGTGGATGATAGGCTGGTAGTCCATTGCTCTATGTATCCATATGTGAGTGAGTACATACCATGCTTTTCTTGATGTGACTGGGTTACCTCACTCAAAATGGTTTCTTCCAGTTCTATCTATTTTCCTGTAAATTTCAAGATTTCATTGTTTTTTTGTTTTTGTTTTTGTTTTTTCACTGAGTAATACTCCATTGTATAAATGGAGCATTTCTTCATCCATTCTTCAGTTGAGGGGCATCTAGGTTGCTTCCAGGTCCTGGCTATTACAATCAATGCTGCTATGAACATGGTTAAGCAGATGTCCTTATTGTATGGATGTACATCCTTTGGGTATATGCCCAAGAGTTGAATTGCTGGATCTTGAAGTAGACTGATTCCCATTTTTCTGAGGAACTGCCATACTGATTTCCAAAGTGGCTGTATAGGTTTGCACTCCCATCAGCAATGGAGTAGTGTTCACCTTTCTCCATATCCTGTCCAGCATAAACTTTTTTTGTTTTAGCCATTATGGCAGGTTCAAGATGGTATCTCAGAGTTGTTTTGATTTGCATTTCCCTGATGGCTAAGGATGTTGAGCAATTTCTTAAGTGTCTTTCGGCCATTTTAGATTCCTCTATTAAGAATTCTCTATTTAGTTCTATACCCCACTTTTTAATTAGATTATTTGGTGTTTTGGTGACTAGCTTCGTGAGTTCTTTGTATATTTTAGAGATCAGCCCTCTGTCAGATGTAGGGCTGGTGAATATATTTTCCCATTCTGTGGGCTGCCATTTTGTCTTATTGACTGTGTCCTTTGCCTTCCAGAAGCTTCTCAGGTTCAGGAGGTTCCATTTATTAATTGTCAATCTCAGTATCTGTGCTACTGGAGTTATGTTCAGGAAGCAGTCACCTGTACCAATTTATTCAAGGGTACCTCCCACTTTCTCTTCTAAGAGGTTCAGTGTGGCTGGATTTATGTTGAGGTCTTTGATCCATTTGAACTTAAGTTTTGTGCACAGCCACAGATAAGGATCTATCTGAATGTCTACATATCAGCATCCAGTTATGCCAGTACCATTTGTTGAAGATGCTTTTTTTCATTGTATAAGTTTAGCTTCTTTATCAAAACTCAGGTGTTCTTAGGTGTGAGGATTACCTGTTTTTAGGGGAAAGCTCCACCCTGACTCTCTCCTATTCCAGACTCTGCCCCTGAGAAAGCCTGCCAAGGGTCAGCTCTTCCTCCTGAAGTGCTCAAGACCAGGCCTACAGGCTGGTTCTTCCTTGTGGTTTCTCCTCTTTCCCTGGGACCACCCAGGAATGCCTTGCTCAGATTAAACCTGGACTTTTAATTCTTAATTTGGCTTGGTTTGATTGGCTGCATCAGCAGAGAGACTTCATATTGAGGTACAGAAACTAAACAGTAAGCTCTAGGTTTTAAGTAATCTTTCAGGTGTCTCACCTGTAAAGTAAATACAACACTGGCCTGCCCCAAAGTTATAAGGCACAATGTCCCCATAGCATGTTGGCCTGGATCATAAGTCTTCCAGCTTAATTGGACAGTGTTAACAGTTTGCATCTACATATAGAACTTTGTCAAGCCAGCATCTCTCTCCTATTGCTCATTACCCTGTCAACCCAGGAGCTAAGATTTTCTCAGCCACTTAATAGCCTGAGTTTATCTGATTCAGAACCCGCAACTTAGTCATCACCCTCTTCTACAACAGGTCAATATTTATACATCACATTGTAACATTAACATTAAAACAAGTCATCTCTTAATATATCTAGCATTCAAAACTAAACATACAGTGGCTGTATAAACTAATTTCCTTAGATCAAATTCATGTGAATTTCTTTATTAGCTCAAGCATCCTAGGTAATAACTGGCTTTTTAAATATTATATAAAAAATTATAGAAACATACAAACAAAAGCACCTGCTGAAAAGGGTACTTCCAACTATGACCCAATGGAAAGACATCCCCTTGTCAGGTCAGAAAGTAACTAGACAAATGGCTAACTGTGGTGCCTATTAACATACCAATGCACATGTTGGCCTACAGGCCCTCAGCACTGCAAGTACCTATTACAGACTCTTCTCAGCTTCTCACACCCAGCCCCCTACCCCAAACTTCTCCAGCGCATGGGTGTCCCTTCCCCTAGCTTTTCATTCCTATATGACTCTGCCGTTTCAACCATTGGCCCTCCTGATGCTCTTTGTCCCTTTTGTCTTCCTCTCTTAAGAGGTCCTCCACTCTTGCCCGCCACCTCCTCTTCTCTCATGGTCTAATCTGCTAGACATGCTTAGTCTACTTTCTCTCCCTGCTCTAGACTCTTCCGATGCCTCTGGCCGTACTCTCCCTCATATGTACAATAAAAACCTTCCCCTCAGCCATACTTTAGTGTGGCCATGACCTCATTTTATATCACCCTTCAAAAGATTGTTTGTCATTGGGTTATATGAAATAGATATGGTAAATCAATTTATCAATCTACTATAGAAATCATTTCTAATTATCTTTGTTTTTTAATATGAAGGATGGTGAGAAACAGACTACAGTCAAGTAGTTAATGTATCTATTTTATTCTCAAAATGTCTTTTTTGAACTTTTATCATAGCAGTTTTATATACTGATTCCAATCTTCTAAATAAAAACTCTCACTTTCATTTCAAAAATCCACCAAAACTAAGTGCTAAAAAAATTAAAGGCATGTATATTGACACCTCTCTTTCTAATCTTCTGGATATCAATCACTTCTCTTTTTTTTATTAGTAAAACTTGTTCTTTAACAATTTCATACATGTACATTGTAAAGATTCAGGCATTATGCTGGCCTGCCCATCACCTGGCAGAATGCACTCAGGCAGTGCCCTGGTCAGCCCAGAGTTCCATGACTACTGGTCCGCATGCAGGTGCAAAGGACCCCTTTAAAAGGCAGACCCCACCCACATACCCTCTTTCTGTTGTTCCCCTGGGGCAGACAGAACTTTTCCTGTCTCCATCTTCTCTTCTGTCCTCTCTCTGTCTGTGTGTCTCTTTACCTTTGTTCTCTTTCTTTCCCCTCCCCTTTCTAATACAACTTCTCACTAAGCTGTGTCTGTCTGGCATGTTTGTCCCTCCACCTTGATCTCGCCTGCCATGGGTTCCGCCAAGGTCTCCCATGCGTATTATTCCTAACATACATGATATATTCTGGTCACTCTCCTATTTCCTACCCACCTCCTACCACACCTCCATCTCTCTTCCCTAACAAATCTCTTTCACCTATTTGCCAACTCTGTGGTTTTGTCTTGCTTTGCTGTTTTTTAAAAATGCCTCACATATTTTAACTAAGGCTGTCTGGTAACTCCAAGTTTGTAGCTAACCATGAGAGCCTTATGGGTTCACCAGTGTACATAACTCCTTCTCTCCCAGGATATTAGTTGCCAAAGAGATCAGCACTGAGTGGTAGGGCCCCATGAGTCTCCACAGCTGATTTTTAGGAGGGCTGGACCTCTGTGTCCCCAGTGCCAGTATACACAGTTGTGGGTTAGTGGTCACTGTGTCACGCTATGCTTAGCAGGTGGCATTTTGGAGCCCCTGTCCCCATATATATGGGCACTTAAGTTTTTGGACACCTACTACATAAAAGTTCTCACACATATTTTCTAATTTAAAAAAAAAAAACAATTACTCACAACCAGTGTCTTTGAGGCGGTTGATGGCATTGGAAAGAAGACGAACACAACCAAGAAACCCAGCACCTTGCTTCTTATGGATCTTCTTATGATTCCATACGCTGATGGTAACTGAATCAGACTTTCCAATATACCTACAAGACAAAACAGCCACATGAATGACTTGGTAGTTATAAGTAGTATAAAATTTCACTTTTAAACTTCCCAAAGTCATAGATATATTTCGGGAACAGCTGAAAGAAGCAAACTATTTTGAATTCAATCAATCCTAAGCACTGAACTTAAAGGTTAAAAATATTTAAAATAACTTTTAATATAATTTTTCAATCTCGGGGGTTGGGCAACTTTTGGTGGGGGCTATTTTAGGGTTTGGGAATGTCACTCAGATGTAGAGATAGCACTTGCCTAGCACATGCAAGGCCCAGGGTTTGATTCCCAGCATAGCCAAAAGAAAAAAGAAAAGAATACAAAAATTAGTAGCTACTATTTCATAACACTAAGGCATTTTATAATGATTATAAGACTAAAAGTCCTAAAAGAACTTTTATCACAGTCACACTTTAGACATATTTAAATGATTACCTCAGACACTTAGTTCACCTTCAAGAGGCACTGTCAAGGCTGATAGACCAAAAATCTGACCTACCTGTTATATTTTTAAATGCTGCAGAATAAAAGCTGTTTGTAACGCTTTTCCCCTGCTTCTTTCCTATATGCAGGCCTTGAGCGAGCAGGACTCTTGTAGATTTCACTTCACTGCCTGCAGACAAGCAGAGCAGGGGAAAGCGTTACTGTACTTGTCTGTACATATGCCTGCAAGTATGTAAAAGCTGTATAATGGCCAATTATTAACATGGCATCAAGTCATGCAAAAACATGGTTAACAACATAATCATTAAGTAGAATCTAACTTTCAGTGATTATAAGAGGTCAAATTTTTGGTCTAGCAACCTTGATCTTACACTATCATTCAATAAAACAGAAAGAAGGAACATGGAAGATTCACTTGAGACCTGGATTGAGTTATGTCTAAAGAATGTTCACCCCTGAAACTTATCATGCAAGTCCTTTGCTTTGGTTGCTACTATTGTTTTGAGGCATGGTCTTGAACTCACTATGTGGACTATACTGATCTTGAACTTGTGATCTTATTTTCATCCCTCCAGTGCTGGGATTACAGGCATGTGTCACAATAACCAATTTTATGTAGTGCTGGGGATCAAACACAGGGCTTCATGCATGCTTGGCAAGTATTCTACCAACTAAATTATATGCCCAGTCCTTTGTTTTGTTTTTGTTTAACCCAAGCTAGCCTTTAACCTTCCTGCCTCCACCTCTCAAAATGGTGGATTGCAGGTGTGGGCCATCAAACATGGCTCTAAAATTAAGCTAAGTTGTATTGGGTCTATTGTTTAAAAATGAGATGTTCTAAACTATCATTTAGTATGCATGCACCAATTATCAAATACACCTACCTGATATATACTGGTATGTAACTACTGCATGTTATATCACATAGCAACAAGAAGCACCCCAAAAAAAGCACTTAAAAAATTACTGTTTCTTAACTTGTTGCAGTTATTCTGTCAAAATCTTACAAGGGTCAGAAACTAATTAGAAATTGCATTTAGGCAGTCTCTGCCTTCATTTTAAGGAAAACTTGTGTAATTTAATACACATAGCTAGAAGAAAAATGAATTCTTTTAAACCTGTAAATTAAACAAGTTTGGTGTTGTTGCTATTTTTAGGATGGGGTCTTGTTCTGTTGTCCAGAGGTGCTATAAACTTTCAATTCTCCTGAATAGTCAGTATTACAGGAACATACCACTACACCCAGCCTTAAGTTAAACAGAAATTTTCATTCTATTAAAACCTCAACTTCCCCAACAAGTATAACATTTATAAACAAAATTCAAGCAGTTCTTATGGTAATATTTTGTTTGTGTTTTTAACAAATAAAGCTTGCCTGAAGATCAGAGTGAAGAGGTAGCCAAGAGTTAGTCATGGAGGCCAGGCAGTGATGGCACACAGCTTAAATCCCAGCACTCGGGAGGTAGAGGCAGGTGGACCTCTGTGAGTTCAAAGCCATCCTGGGCTACACAAGATTGATCCAGTTTTTAGACTGTTTTAGGAGAAACAGCCATTCCGTGATGGCTCACACCTTTAATCACAGTACTTGGGAGTCACACGCCTTTAATTCCAGCACTAGGGAGGTGGAGACAGGAGTAATATGGCTGGGCAGAGAGAGGAATATAAGGCAGGAGGAGACAGGAGCTCAATGTATTCAGGCTGAGGTTTCACAGAGACAGGATTCAGTATGATGATTCCTAAAGACAGGATTGCCCATTTGCTCTGAGGATTCAGTACAGGCGAGAAGCATTGGTTTTCTGCTATGCTTCTCTGATTTTTGAGTGTTTACCCCTACATTTGACTTGGGGTTTTGTATTAAGATCAATTAGAATTCGAACTACAGATTCTAACATAAGGAATTTCTCTATAGGAGAAAACAATATTATATATTGTATATATTTTAGCCAAGACTTTGGCTAAAATGTAACTGTTATACTTTCCCCTCCACTGCACCTTGAAACATATAAGACAGACCTCTCTAGATAGCCAGTTAATAGTAACTATACAAGCAAGTGCCATCAAGTGAAAAGATCTCAGCATCACAAAATTACAAGAAGTATAGCTGTAACTTCTTCAACGTGTGTGTGTGTATGTGTGTGTGTGTGTGTGAGTGAGAGAGAGAGAGAGAGAGAGAGAGAGAGAGAGAGAGAGAGAGAGAGAGAGAGAGAGAGAATATGAGAGTAATCCACTGAGTTTGGTTCCTCTTTTATGAATGCACAAATCATAAGGTTGAACCTGTGGAGTTGGAGGTCTCCAATTTTAGCTATTTATCACAGTGAAGTGGGAAGATTCCAAGTTCAAGGCCTGCTGAGCAACTTAGTGGGACCTATCACAGATAAAATACATACAAGTAAAAAAGAGGGTAAGGGGATGGGATACAGTTCAGGGGTAGAGTGCTTGTCTACCATGTTTGAGACCCAAGGCTCAATCCTTGAAAAAGGGAGGAAAGAAAGAAAAAGACCAAACTATATTACAGACCAACTGAAAATGCTTTCCATGATTCTTTTCAAAGATTTTAATACATTAATTCTGTGTTTCATTTCAAATGAATCATTTACACCTACAGATCATAATGCTGATTCCACTTTGGATCAAGGGTGTTCTTCACAGTATCTGTAGAATGGCACTGCCCAGAGCCATCAACTACCACCTTAGCAAATGGGTCAGGGAGTCCTGTGGAAAAAAGGGAAGTATTTTAAACTGAAGAATACTTTGACATGTAAGATTACTTAAAGATAACCGTTTGCTATAACTATTTCCCATTCTTTAATTCTTTTATAAAAGTCTAACCTTCTGACATATAGACACACACAGAAGCCGATTTTAAACCAAACATTGAAATCACTTCCACATTTGATATCAAAACTGTGTATTTTTTTTTTCCTTGTTCCCAACTCAGAACACTCTGTTAAACACTACTAGGGTATAGCAGGTGGGTGTCTGGGTGCTTGAGCCATTAACTCTCAAAAGAATGTTCAAAACATCCACTCTTTCCAAACAACTGTCTTAGTAACTCATTTAAAGAGCTTATTAAACACAGGCTGTCATACAGAACATTAACACCAGAAAAGTTAAACTAGCTAAAAACTGTTACTGAATAACCAACAAGTAATAAGAGACTCAACAGAAAAGGAAAATAGCCAACATGGGAGAGGGTACTGACAGTAAGTAAATGTTTGGCTGTGCTGACTAAAAGAGCAAACACAATGGGGACCATTCTAAATGCTTCATCTTAAATCTTTACAATAATCATCTGATGGAGATGAATGTTGTTAATCCATATTTTACTAATGAAGAACAAAAATATTAAATAACTAGCTCAATGGTACACAGTAGTGAAAAGTATGGACAGAGTCTAAAGCAGTGGTTCTCAATCTGTAAGTTGTGACCTCTTGGGGGGGGGGGTCAAACAACCTTTACACAGGGGTCACCTAAGACCCTCAGAAAACAGACATTTACATTACAATTCACAACAGTAGCAAGATTACAGTTATGAAGTAGCAATGAAAATAGGTTCATGGCTGGAGGTCACCACAACATGAGGAGCTGTATTGAAGGGAAGCATTAGGAAGGTGGAGGACCACTGTAAGTTAAACTCAGAACCTATGTACATTCAGGCTAGTTCTCAACTACTATGCTGTATTTATATTTTGGATCTGGACTGTACCCCAAAGGCAGTGTTAAAGGCTTGGTCCCGAACACAGTAATACTCAGAGGTAGTTGGAAAAGAACTGTTTTATGAGGGCTCTTTGCCTTATCAACAGTGTAATCCACTGATGTATTTGTTCTGGGAAGTGATAAGACCTCAATGAAGAACAGCATTGGGTCCCTGAGGAATACCTTGTCCCTGCCCTACTCCTCCTCATTCCTCTTCATCTCTGCTTTGCAGCCATGATGAAGTGAGCTGTTTCACCATGTGCTGTCATGATGGATCTATCCATCTGCCTTACCACAGGCCCACAAAATTGAAGCCAGTTAATCATGAGGGGAAACCTCTACAACTGTGAGCAAAAAAAAAAAAAATACCCAAAACCAATCCCACACATCTGACATATTCTGTCAGTGGTGAAAACTATCACACCACCAATTTACTGTTTGGTTCAAGAGTGAGTGAAGCAAAAGCTCAAAAATCCAGAACAAATTGAATGTGAATTAGAAGAAAGGGCCATAAAGGCAACTGGGCTGCAAAATACACAGAGGGGAGAGAGGACTTTCTTAACACAGCAGAGCTCTGAGGAGAGAAGAGTACTTGGAAAACCTTATCTCTTCTTTTTTTCTCAAAAGACCCTACAGAGTCCAACCAAAGCATGTGAACTAAGAGGACTCAGGTTCAGTCCCCAGCATCCTCATTGGTCAGTTTACAACTGAATGTTAACTTTAGTTCCAGGGGCTGACGCCTTCTGAGGACACCTGCTCATATGTGGTGCACATAAACTCACCCAGGAGTATAAACACACACACACACACACACACACACATATAAACACACACACAACATATAAACACACAACATATAAACACACACACAACATAAATACACACACAACATAAACACACACACACACCATATAAACACACAACATATAAACACACACACAACATAAACACACACACAACATATAAACACAAAACATATAAACACACACAACATATAAACACACAACATATAAACACACATACAACATAAACACACACACAACATATAAACACAAAACATATAAACACACACACAACATATAAACATACACACACACACACACACACACACACACACACACACACACACACACACACACAAAGCCTTTAAGGACTATATATTTAGAAAATAAAACTACTGCTAGGGGTAGGTGGCAGCACATGCCTTTAGTCCCAGCACTCAGGAAGCAGAAGCAGGCAGATCCAGGACAGGCTCCAAAGACCAAGAAGGGAGAGAGAGGGAGGGAGGGAGGGAGGGAGGGAGGGAGGGAGGGAGGGAGGGAGGGAGGGAGGGAGGGAGGGAGGGAGGGAGGGAGGGAGGGAGGGAGGGAGGGAGGGAGGGAGGGAGGGAGGGAGGGACCAGCAAGGTAGCTTAGAGAATAAAACTTCCTGTCACACGAACTTGATAGCCCATGTTCAATGCCCAGAATCCATATAAAAAAAGCCCAATGCAGAAGAGGGGAGGTGGAGACAAGAGAAGCTCCCAGGCCTGCTATACACATAAGTACATACATATGTACATACACACACACACACACACACACACACACACACACACACACAAATAAATAATTGAAAAAATAATGAAGGGGGCTCAGCAGTTAAGAGTATTTGCTGTTCTTGCAGAGGACCCAGGTTCGGTTCCCAACATGATGGCTCACAACTGTCTATAACTCCTATCAGAGGAGATCCAATGCCCTTGCCTACCCTCCATGAGCACCAGCACATACATACATACATACATGCAGGAAAAATTACTTACAAGGAAAAACAATGCTAGGCAAGCAAGATGCCTCAGCAGGTAGAGGCATGTACCACCAAGTCTGACAAACTGGGTTGGATCCTTGGAAGCAATATGGTGGAATAGGATAACTGACTTACACAAGTTGTCCTGACACAGTGTGTGCCTATATGTCAGTGTTTGTGCACACACACAATAACAAAATAAATCAATGTCAAAAAATTATTTTAACAAAAAGAAAAAAAAATGTTTTCTATACAAACCTCTTCAGTATAGCTTCCAGACTTGTCACAGTTTCTTATCCTTTATTTTTTGCTAAACAATTACACTTAAACAGTTCTACTCCTTAACTCAAAGAGAAACCTGTTTCCCCTTAACCTGACAGTATCACTGCTGCACGAAAATTTATCTTCAAAGACAAAATTACACCCAAAGCCATCAAGTTTCCTAAAGCTAGAGAGACCTCTAGTGGTAAACATAAAGTAGCTACTACATTTTCCAAATTGTAAAAGAAAATGTTCATTCTCTCATCATCTGATTAAACAGTTAAACATTTGACCAGAGAAATAACACTAGTGAGCTGAAAATAATAATGAAATAAAAACGTAAATGGGGAAAGAAAGTTGGCTCAGCAGGTGAAGTGTTTACTGCCGAGCTGACAACTTGAGGTCAATCTCCAGGACCCACGCAGGAGGAGGAGAGTGGGCTCCTCTGACCCACACGTGCATACAAACATGCAGTAAATAAATCTTTTAAAAATTTAAACTTAACTCAGTTACTTTCAGCCTGGTGTAGTGGCACACGCCTTTAATTCCAGCACTCCAGAGGAAGAGACAGGTGGATCTCTATGAGTTCCAGGTTAGCCTGGTCTGCAGAATGAGTTCTAGGACAGCCAGGGCTGTTACTCAGAGAAACACTGTCTAGAAAAATATATCCACCACCACCCCACCAAAAAAAAAAAAAAAAAAAAAAAAACACTTAGAAAAAAAAAAAAACTCAGTTACTTTCTAAACAAGACTTTATTTTTGCTTGGATGAAGGAAGGAGAGGAGGGTTGGCACCATCCAACATATCCATTTTGGTGTTCAATGATTTGAGTTAACCTCTATAAAATATTTTAATAAAGATGGGAATGGAAGGGCATGCCTTTAATCACAGTACTTGGAATGCAAAGGCAGGCAGATCTCTTGAGTTCGAGATCAGCCCGGTCTATTACAGCAAGTTCCAGGACATTCGGGACTATACAGAAAAACTCTGTCTCAAGAAACAAACAAAAATATTTTAATAAGAATACTTAATGGATTACCTTACAGATAAATATCCACACACCCACACACCCAAAGTCAGGGTCTAACCATGTAGCTCAAGCTGGCCTGAAACTCACTAGTCTAAACTCCTGATCATCTCCCCCGCCCCCCCAATGCTAGGGTCATGATGCAAGAAAACATCCCAGCTCATACAAATGTTTTTTAAAAACTAACACCAATGAAACATTCCAAAACTCAGATAATGGATAAATGAAAAGATGTGTCATCAGCCTAACTGTAGAATCACTTGGTAGATGACTTATTATAAAACCCTTTACCAGCTACTTCATGGCTGAAATGTCTCCTGCTGAAATTGGGAGGGGAGGGAGGGAGACTGATGTTTAAAGGTCAAAATGCTTGAAAACAACTCCAAAGTATGAGTTAAACCGTTCTTAGCAAGGGCCATGCTGTGAAATGAACAGCACCATCTCACATATAAAGTAGCATATAAAAACAACATGACAGGTTTTTTCCCCCCTGAAGTAAAATATACTTCCTTAACTTATATTAATATATTAGTTATTAAATATAGTTTTTATTAATATAAAAATATATTAAATATATTTCCTTAACTTATACTCATGTTCCACCTTAAAACTGACTTTAATCATGTAATACAATTTAAATCACAAACTGAAACTATTAACAACTGTCCTGTGGGGACTGGAGAGCTCGGTGGTGAAGAGCCCTTCCCACCCTTCCCAGGTTCAGTTCCTAGCACTCACACAATGGTTTACAACTGTCCATAGTTCCAGTTCCAGGGAACCTAGTACTCTCTTCTAGCCTCCAAGGGCACCAGGGTGCAGGCAGTGCACTTACATACAAACAAGCAAAATTAAATTAAAATAATATTTTAACTCCACTCTTGATCAGTAAACACACTCAAATTGCAAGAATTTAGGTTCTATTGTCTTTTTCTGAGATGTGGGTAGACAAAACTATAAATAGGTCCAGAACACCCTGGAGTGCAGGTATGAACCTAAAAAGCAGAATCTGGAATGCTGGTCAAGGGTGAGCCTCAAGTCACTTGTACCCTTAGCTGACTCCTCTGGAAGGCTAAAGAGTTGGTTTGTTGTCACTCCCCTTTTTAGACCATCAGGGTATCTTCCATTCTAAGTTTCAAAGGTAATTATGCTGCCTCTTAACCTTATGCATGAAGCAAGCTCACACTCTTAAATTACTTTTGGCAGTTTTTCCTGCCATCAATGAAAAAGGATTCCCTTCTCTCACCTAGTACTCAAGTACAGTATAAAGTATCTCTAAAGTAACATTGTCAATTCTTAGAGCCTTACAAAGAATTAAAGATTCTTCCAGATTTCTAAGGAACACTGAGACAAGAATGTCTGGATGTTTTATGAGGGATGCTGTGAATGGGGCTCCGGGGAAAGGGAAAGAATTTGAAAAGGAAGGAAGTCTGAAACAAAAAACGGGATTGTTTTCCTTCAAATTGTGAGCAAATGTCTTAGAAGTGTGTCTGCCTCACTTCTGGTCAGCACACCACATCCAATCCTTCCTGCCACTTTGCGGTTTTACCAAGACAAACCCTATATCAACTCAACTTTAGGAGAACCTTTAAAAATTACACCTTGACTTTTAGTTTATTAGTGATGAGGAGGTAAAATTGAGCAGCAGCCCAAGAGAGAATAACATTGGTGTTAGCAGACACAGTAGGGGAGTTCTCTAGCCTTTGGGCCCTCCTCTCCTGAAAATTTTTGGGGGTAGACAGTATATCTATCATACAGAAGTGAAAGGATACTCCCAAATGTCCTCATCTGCTTCAAGTTATCCGATTTCACACTTCCCCATAAAAGCACAAAGATACCATAAACATGCATAACTACAGTTATATAAAATTATGTTCTTTTAAGCTTAATGTCAATTTCTACTATAAAAAGATGTAAAGTAATAAATGAAACTAAGTATGTATTTAAAATGTGTCAAGAATTACTATTCCTTTAAAAAAAATCTTAGTATTGTTATGTGATGAATATTTTGCCTGCATTGTAAGGCTGTGCACCACAATATGCAGTGCCTGTGGAGGCCACAAGAGTGGAGTTACAGAGGGTTGATAGCCTCTATGAGGGTACTGAGAATCAAGCCTGGATCCTCTGGATAAGTAGCCAAGTGCTAAGCTTATCACTAAGCCATCTCTCCAGGCCTGAGAATTTACTATCCCTTTTAACCAACCTGAAAATTACCTAATGTCACACTAAACAACAAACATGCTGTTAGCTGACAGAACTTAGATTTTAAAATCTAATAAATCAATCCTAATTTCAAATATTTTACATGTAAAATTTTTGACTAAAAGTTTTTATTTACAATCTTGTGACTGTTACCGAATAATTTAAAGCTAATGTAAACTATGAAATTACAAGGTTAAAATAAAAAACAAAGTTATGCATACTAGTAATCTGCTAGCAGAGACTACACAGTAGGTTCAAGAGTTCAAGGCTAGACAGGGCTACCTGAAATCCTGTCTCAAAACAAAAGCAAAAAGTACAAAGTGAGGAAGAGGGAAAGAGATTATGGACTAAGATTTTTTTATAATTTATTTCTTTTTATTTCATGTGCATTAGTGTTGTGCCTAATTAGTGAGGGTGTCGGGTCCCCTGGAACCAGACCTATAAGCAGCTGTGAGCTGCCATTCGGTTGCTGGGAATAGAACCCAGGTCCTCTACAAGTTAGTGCTCTTAACCTCTAAGCCGTCTCTCCAGTCCAAGATTTCTAATACGTAAAAGGGAACTTCTTAATCCTCTCTCATAAAACTTAATACTGTATGAAGCAGCAAAAATTTTTTTACAACTTCTGGACACTGTTAATGCATGTAATTCTAACACTCAGAAGACAGCCAGTAGGACTATAATTTCAAGACCAGCTTAGGCTACATAGCAAAAACCTATCCGAAAAGGAAAGAAAGAAAGAAAGAAAGAGAGAGAGAGAGAGAGAGAGAGAGAGAGAGAGAGAGAGAGAGAGAGAGAGAGAAGAAAGAAAGAAAGAAAGAAAGAAAGAAAGAAAGAAAGAAAGAAAGAAAGAAAGAAAGAACAAACTACATTTAATTGGCAAATAGACTACACCTATGGAACCAATGGAGACTGGCAGTGGTTTCTTTCCTACCAACTCTGGAAACTCCAAGCAGACTCAATTTCCTACCTCCCAATGAATCCTGAATGCGTGGGTGAATTTTCCTTAAAGTATCAAGAGTATTATCAAAATTTTTCTTAAACCTTTTCTAGAAACCTAAACGCTTGCACTTATCTACCTGCATACACACATTTGTATAGATATGTAGAAATGGATAAAGCAAAGAGGTAAACAAAACCCCAAATCCTCTAGGTAAGTCTGGGGCCAAATGACTTGGAACTATACCATTCATAAAATAATAGTCTGTTTCTGAATCCCTAAACCAGGCAGTTCTGAAAATACAACTCCCCAAAAATCTACACAGGATATAAAAGATTTGTAGTAAAGTTAATTTACTTACGGAAAAAATCCTTTTTCACCAAGTTTTTTGCACAGAGTACTGTAAAGAAACAAAAACAAATACATGGGAAATTAAATTAAAATGGTAACACTGCATTGCTTCATTTTTAAACACTGAAAACAGCAGTGGATAACTAAACTCTAATTACAGTGAGGTATGAAATACAATCATAAACTTTGAAGAGTCCTGCCAACAAAGAAGCTAAGTATCAATGATGATCACCAGTAAACAGTAGAGGAACAAAATTATAAATCTGATCATTTTATAACAAAGACCCAATTCCTATTTTCCACAAAGAATTATTCTTAAGAAGGAACTTTTTCATAAAGGATTAGAGTGTGGTGATATTTTGTTTATGCTCTAACAAATAAAGCTTGCCCAAGATCAGAGTACAAAGCTAGCCACACTAATTAGCTATAGAGGCCTGGCAGTGGTAGCACACCCCTTTAATTCCAGCACTCAGGAGGCAGAGGCAGATGGAGCTGTTAGCTCAAGGCCACCCTGGGCTACAAGAAATTGATCCAGTCTGAGAGAGAAACATAGCCCACATAAAGGTGATCCCAGCACTTGGAGCTATGCATCTTTAATCCCAGCACTAAGGGGGTAGAGACAGGGAGGGATGTGGCTAGGCAGAGAGAAGACTACAAGGTGGGAGGAGACAGGAGTTCCTCACAGACTGAGGATGTAGTAGTCAGAGGCAGTGTGAGGAACCTGTCTGAGGAGCAATGCAGTCTGAGGATTCAGTCTGGGGACAGGATTGGCCCTTCTGTCTGAGCACTGGTAGAGGTAAGAACTCTCTAGTGGCTGGCTGCTTTGCTTCTTCTATGGTCTTTCAGCTTTCACCCCGATAGCTGACTCGAAGTTTTTATTATTAATACCAGTCAGAATCCATGCTACACTAGAGAGATGGCTCAGTGTTTAGAACACTTACACTTTCAGAGGCCACAGTTCAGTTTCCAGCACCCAGGTCAGATTGCTCACAAATGCCTAAACTTCATTTCAGGGAATTCAATGCCCTCTTCTGTACTCTAATCAGAGGTGAGTGTGCGAACACATATGTATGTATGCACGCACACATGCTTGCACACGCATACACACACACACACACAAATAAAAATGAATTAAAAATAAAAAGGTCTACTTTTTTATAAACCCAGTGGTAATGGGAAAATGGCTCTAAGAAGAAAATATATAAATTCGGGTCGACATATCTATTTAAGAACAAAATAATTTTCTATAGAAAAGGAACATAAAAGTTTCCTGATATAATTTAATATTTTAAAAAATAACATTCTGGCTCTGTAGTAGGAGTTTTCTGTTCTGCCATGTCACACTGGAACACACTGAGGCTTATACTAATCAGAAACTGTTGGCCGATGGCTCAGGCTTCTTACTGGCTAGCTCTCTCTTAATTATTAACCCATTCTTATTAATCTAAGTATTTCCACAAGGTCTTATCCTACCAGAGAATGTTCCAGCATACTATTCTTTCAACAGCTATGTGGCATCTCTCTCACCAACTCTCCCCAGAATTTTCCTGGACTGGTAGCCCCGCCTATACTGCCTACCTGGCTACTTGCCAACCAGTGTTTTATTCATCAACCAATAAGAAAAACATATTCAGAAGGACATTCCCCCATCAGTTCTCTTATCTAAAGACTACAGAAACCTTTCAGGAGGGACCTGCCTTCCCCCAAACAGCTCAGTGACAAGATGGATCTCCCATATGGTGTCTAGACTACCCAATGGATAAAATGCTTGCTGCCAGACTGACAACCTTAGTCTGGTCCCCAGGACCAACATGGTAGAAGAAGATGGTCAACTCCTAAAAGTTGTCTCCTTTGACCTTCATACCCCCCCACCCCAATACACATTCATCAATAAATAAAATTTTAATTACATTAAAAAGCTAAGTATCTCAAATCTGAGTACTTTGTAATATGAATACATGCACAACCAAATTCAACATTTTAAAAATTTATTTATGGATTGCAGATATGACTCAGCAGTTAAGAGCACTCACTGGTTGCTCTTCTAGAGGTCCTGAGTTCAATTCCCAACAACCACATGGTGGCTTACAACCATCTATAATAGGATCTGATGTCCTTTTCTGGCACGCAGGTATACATGCATAACCATCATACATAAAATATAAATAAATTTAAAATTGTGTTTATTTTAATGTTATGCATATGAGTTTTTAATGCATGAATATATGAACACAAATGTGAGCCTGGTGTCCATAGAAGCAAAAAGAAAACATCAGATTCCCCTGGAATTGGAGTTATGAACTGTTGCAAGCCACTATGTAGGTACTGGGAACTATAGAGAAGCCAGTGCTCTTACTGAGCCATTTCTCCAGCTTTTACAGACTTCTTTAATTCAAACTTAACAAGGAGCCAGAAGGTGGTAGCATATGCCTTTAATTCCAGCACTTGGAAGGCAGAGGCAGGCAGATCTTTTTAAATTGGAGGCCAGCCTGGTCTACAGAGTGAATGCCAGGACTGGCTCTCTGAGAAACCCTGTCTCAAAAAAAAGAAAAAGAAAAAAAGAAAAAAAAGAAAAAAAGAAAAAAAAAACAAAGAAAAAATAAAAAACCTTAACAAGAAAAGAGAAAATATAAAATTGCATGTAATATACAAAATATAAATATAGTTTTTGGCTAATCTCTATATACATCTCAGTTTTAGAGGTTTATCATATCAACTGAAGTGTGGCATATAAAATTCATTTAGTATAAATCTAAGAAGCCTAACTATAGCTAATCCCTTTTGAATAAATTAAACACCATCAGTATAGGGACCACAAGACCTTGCATCCCTTAGGTCACATCTTAGAAGCAAGATTTTATTTGTATATTTCTGAGACAAGACCTGACTATGTAGCCCCAGCTGGCTTGTAACTTGCTATGTAGACAAAGCTGGCCTTGAATTTACAGGGACTAAAAGGTGTGTGCTACCACACCTGGAAGTTTTGTTTATAAAAACAAAAATTCAATCATGAAAACTAAGACCATAAGTGAAAGTACTAAATCATAAAATGGATTTAGAAAATTTTCCCAAACTTTTATCAGCACAGAAATCAAGCCATTAGGAGCAATACATATACAACACATGCAAGTCTCAAATTATAGCCTTTAATAGTAGTAACACAGTGATTTTTAAATTGCCATTCATTCTGTGATTCATGACTTCAGAGAAACAATCTGAGAATTCCCCTACCTTTCTGGATAAACTTTTGTTTTCATACTTCCACTTACAAAGTCTACTCTCTTGTGCAAGACTCTCTCTCCACCTGTGCTCGGAATATCACTTCCCCCATCTACTCATGGACCTTGAGAGCCACCACAGACATCCTGGACTTGTCTCTCTGACTACTCAAGCTTCCCTCCAGCTGTCTCTGCTCTTTCATTAGGAAACTCCAAGTAACTATATCCTGGCTCCACTTCTTTACTGCCCCTGCCCATCAATGCCTCAGTTCCCCTACAATTTAGCATTTTCCCTAAACACAACCCTAAATTGCTTATCCAAAGCCCAGAGACTTAATTATCAAATCCGGCCAGTAGATACTTTGCATTCTTTGTTGCATTTACTCCCTCGGGGGCATTTGCCACTACTGACTGATTTAACAGCATATTCTCAAATGGCATAAAACTCACTCTAAGACTTTTTTGCCAGATTTTGTGTTCCTTCCATGAAAGCTGGGGTTCTTTAAGGTATTGCTCTTCTTTTACTGTGTAACTGTGGGTTAGTATAATAAGAGTCCCAAAGCTGGGTATGGTGGCAAATGCCTTTGATGACCAGACTTGAAGGCAGAAGCAGGCACATCTCTGTGAAATTGAGGCAAGCCAGGTCTACACAGAGAGCTCTAAGACAGCCAGAGCTCAGGGAAATCCTCTTTCAAAACAATAAAACAGATGCCCACCTAGGTTAACCTTGAAATTCTATGTAAACTGCTATTGATAATCTTATTTTTCTGTAGAAAGAACTCATACCTCTAAGAGTATTCATAGTTTCGCAGAGTAATAAAACTCTTCCACCTCAGTAAATGATAAATAAAAAACCCATTTTTCATATATTCTCCTGGGTCTTTGTCATTTACTTTACAGTTCTGATAACATCTAAACCTTTAAAACTCAACACTTTAGGGGAGGGTATGGGAACTGGGACTGACATGCACAACAAGCTTCTTTCAAATTTAAACTAAAACAAAACAAAAAACAAAAACAAACTCAACTATTAGATCTCAGTCTCAGACCTGGGCAAACTATTCCTCCCGCAGTTTACTCAGTAAACATGACTGAGGTGTACTTCCGAAGTGCTTATTTAGCATGCACAAGACCCTAGGTCCGTTCCCCTGCCCGGAAGAGAGGGGGCAGCTAGAGGGAATGGATATTTTTTTTTAAAGATTATTTATTTATTATGTATACAATTCTCTGCCTGCATGTATGCCTACATGCCAGAAGAGGACACCAGATCTCATTATAGATGGTTGTGAGCCACCCTGTAGTTGCTGGGAACTGATCTCAGGAACTCTGGAAGAGAAGCCAGTGCTCTCAACCTTGGAGTCATCTCTCCAGCACCAGAATGAGTATTTTCAACCAAAACATCACCTACATGAGAACCTCTGGGATCTCTCATCTGTATACTTCTCTTCAGCCAGGTCAGTTACAGGTTATTACTATAACCTAATTGGGTCTCCTGTCTCAAGCCTCACCAGCTTCCAAGTGCCAACACAGGACACACAGTGGTCTTTTCCAAACACCTGATTATGCCCTCTCATTTTCCTCTCTTCATTCTTAAAGGTCTCAGGATCAAACATATTTTCTCTTCAAAGCCTTGGCTACTGCTTACCTATTCCCTGACTTCATTCTTATCAACACAACTAATTCTCAAAAGTATTCCATCTCTCACTTACTATACATTTTACATACCCTCCCTCTACCCAAAACATCCGTCTCCAGCTTCTTCACCTACTCACTTTTGCAACCTCAAAAAAGAAAACAGCTTAGAACATGTTTCTTTCAACTCTCCCATGTTCACAGAAACCCATACTTAACACAAAGAATCACCACACTTTACTAGAAATGTGTAAGTGTACAATGTGGCTATGCAGGTTGCAAACACCACATAGCATGAATTATACATGTCTCCCTCACAACTTAGTACTTCAGGATTAAATATACATTGTACCTGGCATCCAATCAGCATTCAACTGGTAACTGCTGAATGAATGGAACAGAACTCAAAAGTATTCCAAAAATTCACTAAAATGGTGATTATTTTTCTTTAAGCAATAAACATAAATTACCAACTGGGTGTGGTGGCACACACCTTTAATTGCAGCACTTGGTAGGCAGAGGCAGGCAGATCTCAGTGAGTTCTACAAATTGAGTTCCACGACAGCCTGGACTGTGAAGAAAAAAAAAAAAAACCTTAGAGCTACAGAGAGATGGCCCAGCAGTTAAGAGCACTGGCTGTTTTGCAAAGGTTCGATTCCCTGAACTCACAAAGCAGCCCACAACCACCAGTAACTCCAGTTCCAAGGTACCCAATGTGCTGTCTGGCTTCCACAGTCACCAGATACACACATGGTGCACCAACATACCTGCAGCAAAATATTCATACACATAAAATGAAAATAAAAAATGATAAAAACTGGACACATTCTAAATTTGTGAGAAAATAATCCAGAAACTACAGGAAAGTTGGGCATGCTAGTTAACACCTGTAATCCCAGCACTCAAGGAAGCTGATGGGAAAGAGAAAGGAGACAGACAAAATAGGGGAAGAGGAGAAAGAAGGGAAAGAAGAAAAATCAAAGTACTAGAAGAAACAAGATTCAATGCAAGAAACATCAGGAGTGATCAAAGGTATTATTTTGTGTGCATATAGATGGTGGCCAGAGGTTGATATGAGGTGTTCACCTCATTATCCATCTTAGTTTTTGGTAAACATGGAGCACACTAACTTGGCCTAGACTAGCTGACACCAGAAAGCCCTAGTGTTTCTAAAATACTATTAACCCCTAGTATTTCTAGGGCTTACTTCCCAGAACTAAGATTACAGGTTAGTGTGCTGTGCCTGGTCATTTTACAAAAGTGCCAATAATCCAAACTCAGGTTAGCATACTGACACAGCAAGCATTTACCAACTTTAGCCTTCTCCCCAGCCCCAGATTACTATTCCTGGCTTTAAAATGTTTTTATGTGTATGTGTGCTTGCATGAATGAGTTTATGGCTTCAGGTGTGGTAGGTGCCCATGGAGACCACAAAAGTATTGGAACCCTGGGAACCCAAGATACATGCAATTGTGGGCCACCAAATGTGGGTGCTAGGAACTAGATTCAGGTCCTCAGGACTCACTAATAACAGAAAAGCCATCTCTCCAGCCCCCCATCCAATTTTTGTGTAAGCAGTTTTTACATATACTGTTGAGTGCTCTCAAAGCAACATCTTATATTGTAATTCTGAAAGGGAGGATTATCAATATGTGATATGAAAATGGTAATTTTATTCACTTGTATAAGTAAATTATTTTCATACTCTAGTCTTCATTGTACTGCTCTTGTTTCTTGGAAATCTGCTTAAGAGGTTAGAACCACAGCTCTCTGTTTTGTTTTGTTTTATTTTTTTTCATCTTCAGTATATTAATTATGGAAGAATTACTCTATAAATGTTCAAAGAATTCATGAATTTCATTCAGTATGACAAACTTCTGACTATGCCACTATTAACAAAACTTCACCTAAGGAAGTATGTTTCTGAGCAATTTGTATATGTTTTTTAATCTTCATTTTTGGTAACAAAAACTATGGAAATTATAATCAAGACTGTTTCATTCTTGTTTTCTAACTGTTTCTCAAGAGACATGTACATACAATGTTAAGAGTGACATAGCAGGAGAGAGCAGCAAAGGGCCAAGAGTTCAGACTTTCTCCTACCCACCTTCAACATTTAGTAAGCGTTTTATTGGAATAATATATTCAAAAGGCACAGATATGCTTATTGATTAAATTTTAATTAACACATTACACTAGCTTCATATATTAAGCAATTATGTGCTAATTTTAATCAACAATAACTACAAATGTAGCATTATTAATAATATAGTACTATCTCAAGAGTCCATTAGAGACAATGTCTCAAATGAGTCTGGAGATGCATACACAGATTAAATCTGCTATAGTACTTTGATCATGTTTAATATTCATCTCAAATTTCTCCAACAGTTTCTTATTCTTAATCTGTACTTCCCAAAGTTGTTCTAACTAGTCTATCTACCTCCTCTAAAGATAAAATGGCTTGAAATGATGAGGTAATCAAATTAAATTAAGGAAACTTGTATGGTGGTTAATAGCCATTGACAATTCCACTGTCAATTTTATTGTGTTTAGAATTACCTAGGAGAAGGTGGGGCACACCAGTATTGTTTCTGAGATGGTTTCCAGAGAGGACTCATTAAGGAAGAAGATCAACACTGGATGTGGCTGGCATCAATCCATGAGCTTAGAACACTGGCAGTAAAAAAGAAAAGCCACCAAAATGTCCCGTCCTTGTGCTCTGCTTCCTGGCCCCATGATGTGAACTGCTCCCTGCTATACTAGGTCCTCTCTACACTGATGAGACTGACATCTCAGAGATAGCTATGATTTAAGTAATTAATACAGATAATGTCTCTATATTTCACATGGATACAGGTATAACCTTCTTGAAATGCTTACAGAGAACCAACAAACCAATTGATTAATAATCAATCCTTTTTTACTGAGACAGTCTCGCTGTGTTGCCCTGGCTGGCCTCTAACTCCTTATATAGACCAGGCTAGCCTCAAACTCACAGAGATCTACCCTTTTTTGAGGGAAGAACTAGAATCCTTTTATGTAACCCTGCTGCCCTCAAAATCAAGATGCAGAGGTTGGAGAGATGGACCAGTGGTTAAGAGCACCTCTCTGGTCCTGCAAAGTACCAGCAGCATCCTCCATATGGTGTCTCATAACTACTTGTAACTCCAGTTTCAGGAAATCCAGTGCTCTTTACTGACCTCTCTAGGCTTTTTGTATATACATGCTATACATACATACCTACATATGTACACACAAACACACACACACACACACACACACACACACACACACAGAGTCTTAGTCACAGTTCTATTGCTGTGAAGAGACACCACAACAGAGGCAACTCTTAAACAGGAAAGCATTTCATTAGGAGTTTGCTTACAGTTTCAGAGGATTAGTCTATTATCATCATGGTGGGACACATACAAGCATGGCAGTAACTGAGAGATTTACATCCTAATCCACAGACAGCAAGGCCTGGTGTGGACTTCTGAAACCTCAAAGTCCACCCACCAGTGATACACCTCCTCCAACAAGGACACACCCAAACCACACACATAAGTACATCAATTGGATACACCAACTGGGGACCAAGCATTCAAACATATGAGCCTGTGCTGGCCATTTTCATGCAAACCACTAAACACACACACACACACACACACACACACACACACACACACACTCAACACATGCACGAACGCGTGTGCGCATACACACACACACACACACACACAACACATGCACATATATACATAAAGTAAAATAAGTATTTTTTATAAACCAAGATCCACTTGTCTCAACCTCCTGAGTGCTGGGATTACAAGAATAGGCTATTATATTGACTACAAATGTCTTCTGTTACTTTTGCAAGAAATGTTTTCAAATTTTTCCACCCCCCAAAAAAAAGAAACCCACCCTTTTTTATATGTATTTGAAGTAGTAACTGGAAAAATCACTTGTGGAAGGGCTGTTATCACACTATGGGTTAAGTCACTAATTTCTTTTTTGATTAGAAAGGAGTTGCCTACATGCAACAATCATCTGTAACAGTATCAGTGCAATGCCCAGCTGTAGTAACAGAATGCCCTGCTGTTCTCGGTAAGCTGTACTCATAATGAATGGTTGTCTATGCTTAATTTCAATAAAGCTCCCAACTGCTCATTATATCCTTGCCAAAAATTCCCCTTCCTCCTCCAGATTGCAGTTGCATTCCAATTACAAACACTCATTGGAATGAAGCCACTCAAAGGGGGGTAGAGGGGGGAGAGATAGTTAGATATCCCTCTTTTCTTTGCTCCCACCAAAACCAATAAAAAAAAGAAAGAAAAAACTTTTACAATACTGTTCCTGTAACTCAAAAGTTACAGAGAACATTTTAACTAATATACTTACTTCTCTGCATGTTCTTTAAACTTACATTGACACTGTAAAAAGTTAATATGGAAGTCCAGTTTAACACCTCTAAATGAAATCCCAACAAGCTGGCCCAGGCTCCAAAAACATATGCGTCTGTGCACCATTCCTTACCACTGACACATGACAGCAGCAGCTTATAATTGCCACATGTTATTACAAGAGCTTAGACTATAGCTTTATTGACAGAAGCCCATGTAGCACATTCAGGGCCTTGGATTCCATCCCCAGCACCACATAAACTAGGCGCAGCAGTATATGTCTATTCACAGCACTATAGAGGCCAAGACTGAAGGAACTAAAGTTCAAGTCTACATATTGACTTTGGGATAACATAGTCTACGTAAGACCCTATCTCCAAAAGAAGAAAAAGATTATACAGGACTTTGTAATAAGCAAAAGTATCAACTGCAAACCTAAATGCATGATAATAAATATATTTTGATGAACTATTTAAAAGTATTTCAGCTACACATAATGTTCTTATTTTTATTATTTTTCATTATGTGTATATGGGGGGTGCTACAAATGTGTGCATGCAAGTGCCTGCAGAGTTACAGAAGTTACAGAAGAGGGCACTGGGCTCTGCTGGAGATGGAGTTACAGGTCCTTTTAAGTCTCCCAGTTTGCAATACACTGGAACCCTTCAAAAGAGCAGCAAGTGCTTTCAGCCACTGAGCCACCTCTCCAGCCCCACAGCTATCAATTTCAAACCAGTATTTTTTTTATTTTGTTTTGTTTTTTTAAGACAGGATTTCTCTCTGTGGCCCTGGCTGTCCTGAAACTCACTTTGTAGATCAGGCTGGCCTCAAACTCAAACAGCTGCCTGCCTCTGCATCCAGAGTGCTGGCATTAAAGGCGTGTGCCACACCACCCAGCTTTAAAACTTTATTTCTATGAATTTTCTCCAACTTAAGAATGAAAATATGTATGTATACTGTTTTACATAAATCAATTTCCTTGTATTTTGTATGTAGGCCAAACACTAATCTATCTGTTGTTATCTGTGCTGGCTAGTTTTATGTCAACATGATACAAGATAGTCATCTGAGAGAAGGAATCTCAATTAAGAAGATGCCTTCAACGGGGAGCACACCTTTAATCCCAGAACTTAGGAGGCAGCTTGGTCTACAAAGAGAGTTCCAGGACAGCAAGAGCTATAGAGAATAAGCCCTGTTTTGAAAGGATGGGAAGGGGGAGGAGGGAGGGAGGGAGGGAGGGAGGGAGGGAGGGAGGGAGGGAGGGAGGGAGGGAGGGAGGGAGGGAGGGAGGGAGACAGAGAGAGGGAGGAAGGGAGGGAGGGAGAAAGAAAGAGAGAGACAGAGACGGAGGGAGGGAGGAAGGGAGGGAGGGAGGGAGGGAGAGAAAGGCCTCCAGATAGGGCTACAGGCAAGCTTGTAGGGTATTTTCTTAATTTGTGATTGATGGAGGAGGGCCCACCCATTGTGGGTGGGGCCACCCTGGACTGATGGTCAAGAGGAGCAAGCCAGTAAGCAGCATCCCTCCAAGGCCTCTGCATCATTACCTGCCTCCAGGACCCTGCCCTTGTTTGAGTTCCTGTCCTGACTTCCTTAGATGATGAATAGTGATGTGGAAGCATAAGCCAAATAAGCCCATGCTTTGACCATGGTGTTTCATCACAGCCACAGCAACCCTAACTAAGACACTATTCCAAACTCAACCACTTCCTCTACTAGATGTCTTCCTTCAAACAGACCTACTCATAAGTGATAGCTGTCCCAGAGATTAGAAAAACACACTTAGGGGTTGAGAAAGGATGGTTCAGTGGCTAAGAACACTAGCTGTTCTTCCAGAGGACTTGGATTAGTTCCTAGCACCAAAATGGCAGCTAACAACCATTTATAACTCCAGTTCCAGAAGACTGAACACCCTCCTTTGGTATCTTCAGGCACCAGGCAGACATAAGGGACACAGACAAATGCAGGCGAAACACATACATAGAATACAAGTAAATATATCTAAAACTGTTTTAAATAAGAGTATACCTAATCTACACTGCACAATAAATTATTCTCTCTCAGAATACCAAGTGGGAAATGTTTCTGTAGGGTTCAAATATGTACTATTTGTAATGAAGTCTAAACATTATAGACAAGTCTGCATCACTTTCTGGTCATTTCCAAATTTCCTTTACCTTTTATTTCTAGCAAAACTATGAAGAGTATTGATGGGGAATGTCCTTCTGTATATATGTTCCTCTTATTGGCTGATGAATAAAACACTGATTGGAAAATAAAGCAGGAAGATAGGTGAGGGGAAGGCTGGGAAGGAGGCAGAGAGAAACTGGGAAGAGACGCCATGCTATCCAAGGAGTAACATGCTGGATTACTGGTAAACCACAGCCTCGTGACAATACATAGATTTATAGAAATAGGTTAATAATTAAGACGGAGCTAGGCAATAAGACTGAGCGATAAGACAAACATTTTACACTTAATATGTCTTTGTACGTTTATTTGAGGCAAAGCAACTGTGGGACCAGGCCGGACAGAAACATCTATCTTCAGAGTATGGTTTGGTTTAAGTTTTAAGTACCATGAGAGGGTTTAAAAAATGTCAGAATGCCTGCATCTGAGATTGGTGCTGCCATTTATTAGTGTGTAATCCAGAACACTATTTAATGAAGCTATGTCTAGATATTTTACCTGAAAATAAGACTTCTATAAGTTTCCTCATAGTGTTTTAAAGACTAAACAAACTAAACTGCATAAAACATCCAGATTGGTACCTAATCTAGCAAGTGCTTAGCACATATTAGCTATTTTTATTCCCTCTCCTAAAATTTCCAATGAGATCTGTTTACTAGCAAGAAAAGAGTCTTCTCATAATCTGACAAGAGGTTTATCTCAGCTCAGGCTGCCAAAACAAATACTGTAGCCTGGATGGTTTAAACAACAAACACTATTTCTCAAAATTCTGGAAGATGTAAAGTCTAGGACCAAGTGCCAGCAGGCTGAGTGTCTGATGAGAACCTTCTTCCTGGAATTGTACACAGACATGTTCTTGCTACATCCCTGCAAAGCAAAGATGACCTTCTCTTGCATCTATTACTAATCCAATTCATGCACATGCTACACTCATTGACCTAGTTCCATCTACAGACAGCAACCCTTAGCAATTAAACTTTAACATATGAATGGGTGTGAGGGAGGGACACTCTATAGCAGAGCTTATGCACTCAGTTAAGGTTTCCAGTAAATCCCCATCTATATGTCTAGCTTCACACCTCAAGCAAGTTCCAAACCAATTTCAACTACGGAACACACTCCTTATTTAGACATTTCACCAGCCCTTCAAATTTTATGTATTCAAGATGGAAATCAGTTTCCCCAGTAAGCCCCCTTTTTCTTCTGACCCCTCAGTTCTATAAACTGCATGACTTGTTTTCAAACACCCAGAAAGCAAACGCTTAGTTCTCTATTTAAAGCATTTGACAAATTGTATTGGTTTTCACTTATCTATTTCCATTTTCAATGTTTACATGTGTAAGATATATCTAGCATATTTTACATTGTGTCCAAAAACTTCCCCCAAAAATATAGATTGAACCTACAAGCATGTGAGTTACATTTTCATATACACGCAAAAGGAAACAAGAGTCGTGGGGTAGCAAGTGGTTCAGTGGGTAAAGGCACTTATCACCAGGCCTGACAACCTGGATCCCCAGAAGCCGGCCACATTGTGCATAGGGTGGATGGAGAGAACTGACTCCTACAAGTTGTCCTTTGACCACACACATGAGAAGTGGCTTATATGCACCCTGACACACAACCCCCCAAACAAACCCCACAAAACATGGGATAAAAAGACAGGTATTGTAACTCATCTTACTTTGTCATGTACAAACATTTCTTTAGAAACATCAGTGACTCCACCCTTCTTGCTCATATTATTTTTCTCAACTAGACAACCTCATTTCTTTGGCTCTCCTAAATAAGATAGAAAATCTCTCTATTTTGGCATTATCCATGACACTTTTACCATCTCAAATGTGATTATTCCAACTAACCCTAAAAACGGTATGCACTCTATTAAACTTCAGTACCATGTAAACCTTTTCTGACTACCTCTGTCTCTGTTCCATGTGTGTTTGCCTGTCCTTCCCTCATTCCTCCTTCCCCCAACCCTCGGATTCAAGATTCAATGTTCAACTTTTAATCAGATGTCACAGTGACCTCCTTAATCCTACAAAGATGTGCCCTAAGAAGAACAGCATGGGTGGCACATGGTCATTACAGGTAAGCCAAAAGTATGTATCTACATGAAGTCAAATGCAATAATTTGAGAAAGTACTACTCCTCTAGGAAAGCTAACTCTTCTTTTTAAATATTGTATTTTGAATTATGTGTCTGTGTGGACTTCTGTATGTGGTGAAGCTGCTCACAGAGAGAAGGAGAGCTGGAGTTACAGGTGGCTGTGAGCTGCCTGACAGGGGTCCTGGGAACCAAACTCAGATCCTCTCCAAAAGCACATCATTCTCTTTGACTATTGCTGACTATTTTTTTAAATTTATTTTTATCTTATGTGCATTGGTAATTTGCCTGCATGTATATGTCTGTGTGAAGGTGTTGTATCTTGGAGTCACACACAGTTGTGAGTCACCATGTGGTTGCTTGGAACTGAGCCTGGGTCCTCTGGAAGAACAGCCAGGGCTCTTAAGCACCAAGCCATCTCTCCAGCCCCATTGACTCTATTCTTTCTCAGTTTGGTTTTCACTTGTCCTTTCATGTGAACCTCTAAAGACACTTTGAACTTTGACTCCACTTATTTCCAAGCTCCTTCTCACATCGACGTATCAGTTCTGTTCATGTGACATTTTTATCATACCTTCTGTCCCACAAAGCTGTTGTTCTTTAATGTGACTTACTTACATACTGCCTACAGGTTGTTAAATAATCTTTTTAAAAGATATGTTTACTTATTTGTTTGTTTATTATGTATGCCAGCACACCAGAAGAGGGCACCAGATATCATTACAGATGTGAACTGGGGATTGAACTCAGAACCTCTGGAAGAGCAGCCACTGAGCCATCTCTCAGCCCTGTTATTTAATTTCAAATATAATATGTATTCACATATTTATCAAATCAATAAAAATCCTAAGAAAATCACTGACAAAGCACTAGGATTAGGGAACTAGTAAATAAATAATGAAACTTACTCCTTGATTCTTAACCAATAAAACTTTTTATTCAAATCAAGATGGTCCCAAAACTACTTGTATTTGCTTAGCCAGCTCTTTCAACCCTACTACCTACTGGAGTCCTTTACAATAACAGCCCTTACTGAGCCTATCCTCTAATGCACAGCAGAAAGGGTTACTGTTGCACAGGAGTCTCTACATTAATCTTGTTTCTACAACAATGTAAACAGGATAAACTTTCTGACTGTAAGAACTGTAGTTCTTTATTTTTTTTCTCCAAAACAGGGTTTCTCTGTATTGCTTTGGAGCCTGTCCTGGAACTTGCTCTGTAGATTAGGCTGGCTTCAAACTCACAGAGATCCGCCTGCCTGGCAAAACTGTGGTTCTTTAATGCCTGATAATCTCCTAATAGAGCAAATCACCAAACAAGTTCCACTGATAAATGTAGGCCACTAGAAAACATGAGAAAGAAAACTACAAAGTAAAAAGAACTAAAGGGCCAGCAAGACTGTTCAGTGAGTAAATGAGCTTGCCATGCAAACCTAGCATCTGTGTCCACATATCTGAATGCTGCTAACCCAGGCCACCTAGCTGCTGACTACAGTGCAAATTTGACTAGGTGACAAAATCCTAACTCAGATACACCACATCACATAAAAGTATGAACCACCAGATGCCCTAATTTCCTACTATATATATATATATATATATATATATATATATATATATATATATATGGTATATGGTATATATTATTATTATTAATATATTAATATAATATTAATACATATTAATATTATAGACCACCTCCAGCCAGATCTCAACTTAACCACAACAAATCCAAGTATCACTAGATAAGAACACATGGAAGATTTGGCTTATCCAGTAAGACTCTTGTCTGTAAAGAACTACCCACTTGGGGCTGGAGAGACGGCTCGGCAGTTGACTGCATTGACTGCTCTTTTAAAAGGCCCAAGTTCAATTCTTAGCACCCACGTGGCAGCTCCAGTTCCAGAGGATCTGGCACTCTCACACAGATATACATTCAGGCAAAACACCAATGCACACAAAACACAATTTTAAAAAGGAACTACCCTTTTTCTCCATCCTTGAGCTTAGATTCTGTGTTCTTAGATTCTCTGGATTTGGTATATGCAAATGCAAAAGACACAGATAACAGACTATAGGATCATCCCAACTGCTTAAATACTCTATTCACAATTTGTCTATCAAATGACAAAGGAAACAGGGGGGGGGGGGCAAATCTTATCAAGACACTGACTTTTATATGCTATTATGTCCAAATTTATGCATGTGTCTAATACTATAGTATAAACACATCACGGGCAATTTATAGCATCAGGGGGTACTTTGTGGGAACTTGCAGTCCTATATCTCCCCAACCCCCAGACCTAAGTTTTAGGGCAAAGGAGCTAAAGCCCACAAAGCAAACCTCTGCCTTCTTAAACTGACTAACAAGGACATCAAATGTTTCAAGATCGATCTCTCTCTCTCTCTCTCTCTCTCTCTCTCTCTCTCTCTCTCTCTCTCTCTCTCTCTCTCCCCTCTCTCCCCTCTCTCCCCTCTCTCCCCTCTCTCCCCTCTCTCCCCTCTCTCCCCTCTCTCTCCTCTCTCCCCTCTCTCTCTCTCTCTCTCTCTCTCTCTCTCTCTCGGATTTTTGAGACAGAGTTTCTCTTCATAGTCCTTGCTGTCCTGGAACTCACTCTATAGACCAGGCTGGCCTCAAACTCAGAGATCCACTTGCCTCTGCCTCTGGAGTACTGAGCTTAAAGCCTGTACCACCACTACCCAGCAAACAAAAGTCATCTCTCTGTCCTGACTTCCTGTCTTGAAAGTTCATCTTTCATTCTATCTTACCTGATATGTCTTACCATGGAGTTTCCTAGTATCTTCCTACTTCACAGTCCAAGCTTCTCCCCTGTTGTTGAGCAACGCTAGTTCAGGACAGACAGCCTCACAATTACAATTAAGGCCCTAAGTCATTTTGGTTTGGTTGGTTGGTTGGAGACAGGTTTTGTATAGCCTAGATCGGCCTCAGGCTCACTGTATAAATAAAGACGACGTTGAACTTCTGATCCTTCTGCCTCGTCTCCCAATGTTTGTATTACAGGCATGTATCACCATCCCATGTGGTGCTGGGAATGCTACAAGCACTCTACCAAACTGAGTTCAGCCTCCATCATTACTGTTTGGAAACTCTGGCCTCAAGTGACTATAAACTCATGTTTTCTGAGCGTATAATGCTTTTACATATTTATATACCCAGACTTTCCCTAAAAATAGTTCCCAAGAACCAGGCTGGAGCTGGGATACATGCTTGTAATTCCTGCATTTGAGAGGTAGAGGTAGGAAGATCAAGTGTTCAAGACCACCCTTGGCTATATAACAAGTTTGAAGGCAGCCTGAACTACATGAGGTTTTGTTTCAAGAAAACAACTACAAAAACCTTCACCAGAATAGGGCCTAACACAGATCAGTTATCCTTACTCAAAAGGAAGCTGACATTTTAAGCTGAAGAAAAGGGCATGCTTACTTAAGGCAATCCCAGAAGATTTTCTTATCAAAACAGATTGGACAAAGTCCAAATTGTAAGCAAAATCATTCATAAACACAAAATTTGGAAGATCTTGGGGTAATAGTTTAGAACACATCTACATGCAGATCACTAAGGGCCATTTCAGCCCCCTTTAGTAAATTAAAACCAGAAATAGACACATTGGGAAATAAAATAACAGTGGACCAGCAAAATGAGTTATCCAGATGAAATACAACGAAATATTGTCAAAGTACTCTATAATAATAAAATCTCAAAAACCTTGTTACATCAAATTAAACAACTTATCCAAATACTATCTTTATCACTGACTGATAAAGGAAAGAATTAAACAAGAGAAATTGTTGAATACATTAATAAATCAAGTACTAGAAAAGTCTGTCCTTAAAAATGGAGTTCTTTCTGCCAGGTTAGAAACACAGGAATGGTACATGGCTAAGCAGCACTTTGGTATCATTCTTATATGTTGTGCTCTTTGTCAAAATAAATTTAATTTTCTGGTAAGGGCCAGTCAGTCAGGATAGAGGCTTCTATTTCTATTAAATTATATTTCTATTTCTTCTATTTCTACTACTTCTATTAAATCCCTCCCCACTGGGTACTAAGTACTAACAAAATGAAATCGTACTTGCAACATACCTAGTGTCCTTCCAGTCTCACACTTTTGCCAACTTTAATTCGTTCAACAGATAAGAAAGATACTTGAATGTCTCTGCTAATTTACTAGGTTGTATCTTGTTCTATAATACTTTATCAAATTGAATGCTTTACAGGAAGTACATTCTCAGTGACCCCATAAAAGGATATACAAAACCAAATCACACCAAGTAAACACCTTTGTTTCCTGTGTTACTGAGCTCTGATCAGACTGCAGCACTCTGAACTGATGAGTCTATCACCACGGAGACTATCTGAAGTAGACCCCAATTAAGAGTTCAAATTGATCTCTGCTCCTACGGATTCCCCTTTTTGGCAACCCCAGTTAAATAATGTTGAATGGTTTATTTTTTATTTTATTTTTCTAAACAATTTATTTATTATGTTTACAACATTCTGCCCCTTTGTATCCCTCATGCCAGAAGAGGGCACCAAATCTCATTATAGAGGGTTGTCAGCCACCATGTGGTTGCTGGAAATGAACTCTGGAAGAGCAGTCAGTGCTCTTAACCTCTGAGCCATCTCTCCAGCCCTGAATTGTTTGTTTGTTTGTTTGTTTGTTTGTTTGTTTGTTTGTTTGTTTGTTTTTTAATGACAGTGCTCCAGACATGGTGACACACACCTATAATCTAGAGGATGAGGCAGGAAGATTGAGAGTTTGAAACCAACCAGAACAACCAAAAGAAAGAATGTTACTAAAAGTCATGGCTCATGAAGGACCTACTGCTACCACTCCACTGCAGGACTCAAAAGCAGGCATTCTGTTAGCCACACTTGTGAAATCCTATCAAACATATTGCATTGAGTTCAACTGAATTTCTCTAATATCCTCAATACAGAAACTATTATTCATATTATCCTTGAAGTGTGAGAAAATTCTAAGTTTTTCTGACCTTAAGTTTTGCTAGTAGCATTAAGAGCCATGAAATCGCTCTTCAGCTGGTTTTCTCAGTCTTGTGTTCACAGGTACATTAATTTCCCCCAAAGAAAAGAACACTCCTAAAAGGCCATGTCAAGACCTCCTACCAACAGCTCCAACAGTCAAGTTTCAAGGTTAGTGTGAAAATATACCACCAGTCTTAGCTAACCAGCAGATGTCTATGTCCTCGATCTTAAACTGAATCCAACAGTAGTCTCCACAAGCAGAGAAACACAAACCTGCCCAGAACTCCACAACACAGCTAAAGACAGCTCCTGCACAAGATACTACTGAAGAACATAACAAATCAATTCGTTCCTTTTAAAGTATTATGGTGGGGCTGGAGAGGTTAAGAGCACCAGTGACTGCTCTTCCAGAGGTCTTGAGTTCAATTCCCAGCAACCACATGGTGGTGCACAGCCACCTAAACTGAATGGGATCTGATGCCCTCTTCTGGCATGTACATGTACAAGAAGATAAGAGCACTCACATAAAATAAATCTTTAAAAAATAAAATATTATTGTTATAGCAGTCTTCTGGTGATTTAGTTCAAATATGGTACAACTTTTGTTTATTTAGGTTCCTGGTACAGTTCAAAATTATGTGTACACCCATGTTACACAACAGCCTGGACACCAATCCCTAGTTACACAGCATATTTCAAGACAAGAACACTCACTCAAAATACATACATTTATTGGCTACACCACTGTTTCTCTGTACCATCAGCAGATCAGAGACCTTACTTCTCTAAGAGGAAACAAGAGACATTCTGTGATTATTTTGCTTTAAAAGACTTACTCTATTTTTCCTTCCCCAGAGCTTACTAACTCTGTGTTGGATCAAGTTCCCTGCAGGGCAGTAAAAACCTGTGCTCAATTTTTGGTCTTAGTCTTTTTTTATAACTGTTTCAAAGGTTTCCCTTCTAATTATTAGATTAACTATTTTTCTTGCTGGTCAAATTTAACAGCATCACTAATCCACAGTCATCAAAAAAGAAAATCTCTACTCATCATCTATGTACATCTTACAGTAAGCTTTCTAAAACAGAAAGCAGACTGATCATTCACTTGCCTAAAGATCTTGAGGCTTGCCAACACACCTAAATACACATGGTACTTTATAACTTGGTCCCTGACCACCATCTTCTCCAGCCTCATCTTTAACTATCCCCACAATAATACCTTTTGTCTATCAATTTCTTTCAGACACAGAATGCCTCCTTCACTATTCTTCAGCTTATATACGAATTGAGCATCAACATCACCAACCAATTACTCAAAGTGATCCTAATACCTGCTTAGATGACCTGGTCAAATTAGGTTTTCATTTCTGAGTCTCACAAGTTACAATATATATCTCTGCCGTAACACTTACCAATGCATACTGAAATACCACCCTGTAAGGTATCTTAACAAAGACAATATCTAAATATCTCTTGGTCCTATCTTAGTGCCTGACACATATAAACAGCTATGGCTGTCCTGGAACTCACTCTGTAGCCCAGGCGGGCCTCAAACCTAGAGATCTGCTTGCCCCTGCCTCCTAAGTGCTGGGATTAAAGGCCTGCACTACTATCACTACTACCACCACCACCACCACCACCACCACCACCACCTGACAAGAAGTCTATTTCTTAAGAGGGAAACAAAATCTTTATTGCTTTATATCTTCCATATAAATTGTTTTTCTGTTTTATAAAAAAAATACAGTTTCAGTCTAAGAAAACTAAAACTCAAGAATATCAAAACTAAATATAGAGAAAATTAAAATAAAATCTCTCATCTCAAAATCCACTCTCTACTACATTTACAAAATCTTATTTAGATGTAACTGACAATACATTTCACAAATTTAAAATATGCAAATGTATATAAAATGCACATAATGTGTATATATATAATGTATAAATTAAAAAATATAGCTCTTTCCATGACATTCTGCTATTTAATTATTTCAAGAACAACAAAGAAAATATCTTCTCTTATCTGCTACAGCAGTTTCATCTATCCCAAAAACACAATTATAAAGAATACAGAAGAACATTTGTAACAAATTAAATTATCAATGCACTAGAATTAAAAAGACAGACAGCCCAGGATTAAGTCATGCATTTCTAAATAGGTTAAATTTCCAAAGGGACCAATAGAGAAAGAATCCTGAAAAACAATCTTAGAGAAGAGATGGACATACAAGGACAAATCTTGAAGATGGCTTCCATAACACTGTAGCAGAAAGGCTCAAGAGAGCAACCTGTCTCAAACAAGATGGAAGGTAATAAAGGACCAGAACCCAAGTTTTCTGATTTCTACACCCTCCACATGGATGTGCACACACAAACAGGACAGCAGAACTAAGAGAACCAAGGACTAACAAAAATAATAAAAAGGTACAGTAACTTCCCACAATCAAAGAAAGCTATTTGAAATACAGGGAGAGCTTAGAGCAAACTAGTCTGTAAGAGATGAACATGTAATGGACTGAAAGAAATGGTTACTTAAGCAGAGAAAACAATTCTAAGTATCAAGCTGAGTACAGAACACTTTGGAAATCACAGAAGGAAGTAAAAAGTGCCTGGTATAACTGTTTATACCAGGTGTGTGGTGTACATCTAGTCCCACGGCCCAGTGGACAGACAAAAGTAGAGTTTAAGGCCAGCCTCCATCTACAGAGTGAGTTCCAGGATACCCAGGGCTACACAGGGAAGAAAAAAAAAATAAAAAAAAAAACTTAATTGTTTAAAGCTAAGAGGTCTGAAACTATCTGCAATGGAAGAGAAGCCTCCATGCCTGAATCAAGTAGAAAATAATTTTCCTTGAGGGATTATCAGCCTCCTGAGAATTTCTATCAGTATGTGACTACTGGGAATTTCTATCAGTAAGTGACTACTCAAACCAAAAGCCACAGAAGAGAGCCAACTGCTCTGTAAATGAACAGAGAGCTCAACTAGCAAAATGCAATCAGTTCCTGCTGCCCCACCCAAACTGGTCTAACAGGCTGGGTGCTAATATTGCCAAACCTAAAAATTGGTATTTAAAGTCTGTTGGACAACTATGGCAGGAGGGAAGGATACAAACAACAATGCATGCAATGTTGAAACAAACTGAACATCAACGGTCCTAGAAACTGTTCTTACTCAACTCTGAACAAGAGCGGGGGTGATAGAAAATTTTAAGAACTACCCAGAGTTTACCCCTCATCAGTTGAACTGAGCAAGTGGCTTTTATATGCTTCTTGAAGGCCCTGGTTAAGGACTTTCCTGGGTGTTGAGAACTTAAAACAACACAAGCCCAAAGACCTTCTTTTACCAGCACTCAAATAACTCTTGAGTGTCTCTGAAAAGTATCTATAAGTCAAATGAAGTAATGAGGTAAAGACAGGTAAACCAGGGACAATGAGATGACTCAGTAAGTAAAGAAAGGTGCTTGTCACCAGGCCTGATGTCCTTAGTTCAATACCTGGAATACATATGTAAAAGGAGAAAACCAACCTCAAAAGTTGTTGCTGACCTCTACATGCACAAATAAATAAATAATATTTTTTAGAGACAGGAAAACCAAGGAAGTCTCTACTAGAGTGCCATGGCAAGAGCAGCTTTAGGAGCCCACTAGGCAAAGCCCCAGTTTATACACCAATGAAAAGTGAAGATGCAGAAATGAAAGCAGACCACCTTTTTTTGGAAACAAATGCAAGAGTTAACAGATGGGGACAAATCAACTCTTAGAGATACATGTAGATATTACAAAAAAGGAAAGGGGCCCTCGGCAAAGTTCCAGATGAGGAAATTAGCTGATTTTTGAAAGATGAACACACCTTGACTAATCTTTGAATTCCAGCGCAGCTCCAACAATCTACTCTTTCAGAACAAAAAATGTACTTAACCACCTTCTTTAAGGGAAAAAAACAAAGACCAAGCAGACCACACTTCATGCTCTACTTCTGTTCAGACACTACCAGACATGCTAAGAACAAGAGCAGCAGCACACTCACTGAGAGTGCAGTCCCAAACACTGTGCAGGGCTCTGTGTAGACTCATTAGTTCAGTCACGTCTGTGAATTTACAGCATTAGTCCCATTCTACAAAAGGATTAAAGATTAGAAAGGATCTGCACTTATCATCACACACTGCTTCCTATCATGTTAGCTAGCCCCACTACTCCAGAGTTATCCTAAACCTCTCTTTTAAAAAAAAAAAAAAAAAAAAAAAAAAAACGGGGGTGAGAGGGACAAAGCTTTTATTCTCCAGAAGCTTCAACTGTGGAACATTAATTGCAAATGTCTCCATTAGCTCCAATGTCTGAAACTAGTCTAGCCAAACCAACCTGTGAAGCCATGCCACATGGTTAAAAATTGTACCTGCGCAGCATATTCCTAACCTCAGTCCACCCAGGAAGTGTGTGCCATTTCAACTAAATGCATCCAATTGAACTACTACTCAGGCAGCTTCGAGGAGAAGCAGACAAGGAAAAATCTGATTAATTCAAAATACACACTCAACCTGTTTGACCTAAAACCTGAATCAAAGGAAGCTACAACTATTTTACCTATCAAAACAAACAAACAAAAACAAAACAACAACAACAACAACAACAGAAACTGTTCAGGATGTCCAGACCTCTATATCAGGAGACCTAAACAATTTGAGAAATTTGACATGTAACTTAGAAAAAGGAGTAAAATATATCTGTCTTGGTTCAAATTCTAGCTCCCCAAATACTTACCTAGCTTGAGACCATGGACAAATTACTGTGACAACAGTGTTTTCTTGTGATAATATTTTTATTCCCTTGGTTTGCAGTATGGATTTTAAAGACTAAGTGAAATGGTTTAGGAAAAGAACTTTGTAAAATATGGAAAATAACAAAATACACAGAAGGACAGCTAAGGGGTAAAAGCTGGAAAAGCCCTGGATTCAACCTCTGGGGTTGGGGTGGGTGGGTGGGTTGTTATTTGTTGAGAGTAGGTCTCTTTATGTATGGTTGGTTGGTGGTTCTGGAACTTCCTAAGTAGATTGGCATTGAACCCATAGAGATGAGTTTGCCTCTGCCTGCCAAGGTGTGCATCATCACACCTGCCCCGTTCGCTACTTTCCTAATTTGGCTCTCTCATAAAACAAACAAGTTACCCATTTCTTCCCTACATTGTAAATTGTTAGGTGCTTCCATAGAGAATGCTTTTGTTTCTTGCCTGACTATCCATTCTTTCTTCTGGTAACTTTCAGCTTATTTTTCCTTTGGGAATCTCTCTTGTTTAGTTCTTAGGTTTATAACAAAGTCACCATTCTGTGCATCCTAATTAATTGTCAGGGCTTACCCTCTGTCCTTTCTCTTGACCCATCCCTTCCTTGCCAGTTGTCTACCATAATTCCATCTTTTGACATTAGACGGATTGTTCCTGTAATTAACAGACATGGTTTTTCCTTCCTCCAGGAGCTCATTCTGGACATCACTGACATAATTTTCCCCGAGAGCTGCACACTGATCATGTCTTTTCCCAGTGCAGGAACTGTTAACCTTCTCCTTTTGTGGATAGGATTGGATCCACGCTCCATAGCCTTTCAATAATGACACTAAACGCTAGCACAGTCCTTCCCTTATGTCTTGGAATGCTCCTTTTCACCCTCTCATGTCTCATTTACCTTTCTCATCTTTGCTTTTGTTGTTCTCTGAAGAGCATTCTTTCTGGGTCATTCTTTCTTTAGCTTCATCTATTCTGGTTAAATCATAACCATTCCTGTAGTTTAGTTAAAATTTTACTTCTCCCGTGTAACACATACATATAATGTATATTCTACCTCCCCAGTGCTGGAATTGCAGGCTTCTACCACCATACCTGATTTTTGTGATGGTGGGAATTTGAACCCAGGGCTTTGGATATGTTAGGCAGTATTCTACTAATTGAGCCGCATCTCTATCCCCAAACACACATAGTCATATAAAAAATAAATACGTACAAGTACAGCATTTCCAGTGCTTTAAATTATGTTTTTGAGGAGACAGATTCAAGAAATCTTTTTTTTTTTTTTTCCTTTGAACAAACACACTTGGTTTGTGGCATTGAGGGTTAGACTAGGGTTCTTGTGCATGTTATGTGATTGCTCTATTACTGAGTTCTATATCTCCAGTCCGTTCTGTACTTTGAGACAGAAACTCATTAAATTGCCCAGGCAGGCCTTGAACGTGTGGTGCTCCTACTTCG
This sequence comes from Cricetiscus sungorus, assembly GCA_030556225.1. Taxonomy (NCBI): domain Eukaryota; kingdom Metazoa; phylum Chordata; class Mammalia; order Rodentia; family Cricetidae; genus Cricetiscus; species Cricetiscus sungorus. Next base: position 82,468,850 of record JANBXA010000069.1, read on the forward strand.
GCCTTCCACATAGCTGTGCTACCTCATATGCTTTCAAATATTTTTGAGATATGGTCTTGCTCTTGGGCTCAGGCAATCTTGTGTCAGCCTCCGAAGTAGCCCTGCTTAATATGAGGGCTTTTTTACATTGAGAATATAAAACCCTGCAGCCCTTTTTCAGAGGGGGGAGGCGCGGGGGGGGGCGGGGCGGGGGCCTCTAATTGACTATGTCCTTAAGATTCATTTGGCATTTTAGAGATATTATCTCTTTGGCATACTAAGCATATTGAAGTCTCAGATTGTAGGAGTAGAACATTAGTGTCATCTGCAATGCTTCTAATTAATTGAAATTATAAAATCATTCTTTTCTCTCAATCATGCTTTCCTTTAAAAAAAAAAAAAATTTCTTCTTTTTTTTTAAACAGGGTTGAAGCTGAAGATCAGAAAAGCAAAGCAGCCAAACCATCAGAGAGCTCTTACCTCTACTAAGGCTGGGCAATCCAATCTGTCCTTAGTTTGTCTGGGGACTAATTGCCAGGTTTGAGACCCTGTTCCTGTCTTATATACATCTCTAGTGCTGTGATTAAAAGTATGCACCACCACCACTTGGCTCTATGGCTAACTAGTGTGGCTGCTGGGATTAAAGATGTGTGCCACCATTGCCTGGCCTGTATGGCTGTGTCTGCTTTGCATTCTGATCTCCAGGTAAACTTTATTAGCTCATAAACAATACAACACCACAAAACTTTGTTTGCTCTTTAAATTTTATTGATTTATTTTTTGAGATCTCACATACCCCTGTCTGGCTTTGAAATATGTAGCTAAGATGACATTGAACTCCTGATTCTCTTGTCTCTGCCTCCCAAGTGCTGAGATTACAGGTATGCATCTCCACTCTGAGTTTTGCTGTCTGTATTAGGGACCTGATCCAACTCCTAGTCCTGGGTGTTAAGAGGAATTTTTTGCCAGGAGAGATGCTGCCTTTTTTTTCTAATAATAAGTACAATGTGGGCTGGAGAGATGTCTTAGCACAGTGACTCTGAACCTATGGGTTGCACCCCCTTTGGGGGTTGAGCTGCCTTGTCATAGGGGTCATATATCAGATATCCTGCATATCAGATATTTACATTATGATCCCTAAGAATAGCAAAATTACAATTATGGAGTAGTAACAAAATAATTTTGTGTTTGGGGTCATCACAACATGAGGAATTGTATTAATGGGTCACAGTATTAATGGGGAGGTTGAGAACTACTGCTTTAGGTAAAAGCACTGGCTGCCAAGGCTGAAAACTTGAGTTTAATTCTGTAGACTTACATGGTAGAAATAGAAAGCTGATTCCCCTAAATCGTCTTCCACATGCTTGCTATGGCCTACATGCATGCACACAAAATAAATACATAAAAGGCTGAATATGGAGGCAGAGGTAGGCAGATCTATGTAGTGAATTCTAAGCCAGGTGATGTAGTAAGACCTTATCTCAGAAAATATGAAAAAAATGCTATATCTGTTACTGCATAGCTGCCACAGGTCATCACTCTGTACACACACACACACACACACACACACACACACAATTATACAATTGGCCCAAACAGCATAAATACCTGTTCCCAAAGCTTCAGCCCAAGAGAAACAAAAATAACACTTATTCAGAGGACAGGTCATTAAAAAAAAAAAAAAAAAAAAAAAACAACTTTCATCTCCAAAATTAAAGCTTATGTGTCTGTAGTATGAATCCAATCTATGTTAATAAGGCTCCAATGATAAAATCTATTCAATAACAAATGGTGAAACTGCGAGATCCTGAAAGTAAATACATTACTAAGATGGAAAAAGTTTTCAATTCAGAAAAAAAAATACTCAACCCAAAAGATAAAGCAGCGTCAAAGTGTTCCTGGCACTCACTTTCAGCAAATCCAAAAACAGTATTATGTATGTATGTATGTATGTATGTATGTATGTATGTATGTATGCATGCATGCATGCATACATAAGACAGGGAGGCTTAACTTCTTTTTCCCAGGCAGCCAAGTAGGCTCAGTGGGTAAAGGCACCTTACAGCCAAGGCTGACAATCTGAGTTTGATGCTGGAACCCACATGGGGAAAGAGAACCAATGCCCCCAGGTTGTTCTGAATTCCACTCACATGCACAAAAAAATGTAAAATAGTATTTCTCCCCCCCACAAGGTTGGGGTTTAGCTCAGTGGCACACTGCCTGCCTAGCAGAAAAACCTGGGATCCAATACTATAACAAAGTAATAATTCACTTTTTTTTTGGATAAGGTCCAAATGATGTAGTCCTGGGTGGAGCTCACTGTGTAGATCAGGCTTGCCTTGAACTCACAGAGATCCTCCTGCCTCCTCTGCCTCGTGGGATTAAAGGTATAAACAAGCACACCAGCCTAAAAGTTCAAAGTTTCTGAAAATATTGTTTCTTTCTGTGACCTACAAAACTGTTAAACACTAAATAATTTATACTGTTCATTACTGAATATTTGCACTGAATATTTGCACAAGTATTTGCATAATACATTTTCACCAGTTTGGGCCTTAGTCATTCGTAAACAATTCGACTGTAGACCCTCTACCAAGAAAAAACACCCAGGCCTACACAGAGCTCTAGAGTCCTGCCCTGGGCCAGTCTGCTCATTAGCATATTATACTTGGACTGTGCTCTGTCTCTCTCAGCTTCTCCATTTGCATGTGGGATTACAACCAACCTTCTACTCTTCTTTCCATATTATGATCCCTCATTGCACATACCCTTTCAGTAGCACGGAGTAGAAATAATTTTTCCTGGGACCTGATGGTTCTGAAATGCGCTTATTCACCCTTCCCATTTGACTATGGGCATCACTGGGTTTTGAGCTAGAACCATCCTCCGTCGGAACCTCTGAAGGTATCCTCCTCCCATCTTCTTGCATTCTGCTGTCAGAAGTTCTAGTTCTTCTAACTCATGGGAAAGTGTATGAATGGAAAGGCCCTTCCTCCCCAATGTGGCAACTGATGGCTTTCTTTACACAGTGTCTGGCAAGGAAACCTCAAAATTCACAAGTGTTTTCTCTGGAACTGTCCAATTTTGACAGAAAATCCTTGTTCATAAAGTATAAAAATGTCATTAGCTGCTACTATTCTGGAAGATGAACAGTGCTAATGGGGCTGCAGGGTTACCATTTAAACTGTGGTTGGGGCCTTCATTTTCAGACAAGCGCTTCTCCCACAGTACAATCAATGTATTCCTGAGTCTAGAGTCCACTGGGTTAACTTTCCCCACAAAATAAGACTTACTTACTCTTTGTTCAGGGTAGAAAAATTAATCACCTGCATGACCTAGAGGGGACTTAAAACATTTACAAGACTTCCCCTCACCAACACCCCCAGAGATGGGCTGCTGCCTCTGCCTCCTATCTCTGTCTAGAGACTCATGACATGAACTGGCTGGATTCTGCACCAACCTGCTATTTTCCTTTGCACCATCTACAATCTGAATAAAGCATGGATTTCAGATTTTAATTAATACTGTAGCAACATTAATTCATCAATTTTAACAAATACACAGTACTAAAGTAAAATAGTTGAAAGATAGGGAAATGTGAATTTAGGAACTTCTATTAGTGTCAAATTTTTCTGTTAGTTTAAAACTATTCACAATTTAAAGTTCACGTTTAATAATTAGTTAATTAATTAACTAGGTTTCTTGCCCAAATGTATGTACATGCAGTGCTTACAGAGGTCAGAAGAGGGCATCAGATCCCTGGGACTCAAATTTTAGATGGTGTGGGCTACCATGTGGGTCCTAGGAACTGAATCCAGGGGTTCTAAGAGCAGCCAGTGCTCTTAACCACTGAGCCATCTCTCCAATCCATACAGTTCATTTTTAAGATAATAGAAATAGCAGAAATAATTCAAACTTACCTTTTGTCTTCTAATTTATGAAGCCAGAAATTGTTTTGTGGCATGGCTGAAGACAAACCCTGCATATTCTAAGGGAGAACTAACATTCTTTGATTCCTTTATTATTTTTATTGTACATACATGGGTGTTTTTGCACACATGCATGTCTGTGCACCATATGTGTGTCTGGTGCCCGCAGATGCCTAGAAGCATTACAGGTGGTTGTAACTGCACAGGTGCTGGGAATCAAGCCCAGGACCTCTGGAAGAGCAGCCACTGCTCTTATCCCCTAAGCCCCCTCTCCAGTCCCATTCTTGACTCTTTCTGTTTGTTTTGGAGACAGGATTTATCTCTTTAGCCCTGGCTGTCCTGGGACTTGATCTGTAGATCAGACTGGCCTCAAACTCAGAGATCCACCTGCCTCTGCCTCCTGAGTGCTGGGATCAGAGCCATGTGCCACCACTGCCCAGCTACATTCTTTGATTCTTAACCCTCAAGTATAAGATTTTTCAGTATAAAAATTAACAGAAAACTAAAGAAATGTACATTACATAATTTGTTCCACTCAGATAGTATCTGTCTTCTTTCTTGCCGATCTGTTTCTTTTTCTATTGTGTATCTTTTTAAGCCTTTACCAAATAAGCTTGGATTTTATAGTCAATAACAAATTATCATACTTCTTCAGACTTCTGACATTAGGTGATCTAGTAAAACGCCTGGACACTTCAGATGTAGAACAATAAAAGCTAGAAAATGAGCCAGGCATGTTGATCCACACCTTAATCTCAGCACTCTGGAGGCAGAAGCAGCTGGATCTGAGCTTGAGGCTAGTTCGGTCTACAGAGCAAGCTCCAGGATAGTAAAGGCTGTACAGAGAAATCCCGACATCAAAAATTGGGGGGGGGGGGGAACCTGGAAAATGGTATCTGTTAGATTAGTATACAAAAAACATACATAGGAGCTGAGGAGACGACTCAGTAGTTAAAGAGCATTTGGCATTTGTTGCTGAGCACACAGGTTCAATTCCCAGCACATACATGGTGGCAACTATCTGTCTGTAACTCCAGGGGATCCAATATCCTCTTCTAACTTCCACAAATATACACACAGTATATACATACATACATGCTGGAAAAATACTCACATACATAAAAATAAGATAAATATTTCAAGATAAATACCGCAGCACCTAAAACCCCCAAAATACTAGCAGCTCCTGCCACTACAAAAAGTTTGTTTTTAATAATTTATTTTATTTACTGTTCAATGGTATTTTGCCTGCAGGTTTGACTGTGTGAAGATGTCAAATCCCCTGGCGCTGAAGTTACAGACAGGTGTGAGCTGCCATGTGGCTGCTGAGAATTGAACCGGGGTCCCTCTAGAAGAGCAATCAGTACTTTTAGCCACTAAGCCATTCCTCCAGCCAACAATTATTAAAATGACTACAAATTCACATTTCTTCTATTCAGAGACAGGGAAGTCTACATTCCCTCCCCCCATGAATTTAGGAAAGCTTGCAACCCACTTGCTTATGACCAATAGATTATCAAAAGTCTTTTCAGGCTGGGTCAGAAAAGAAAATGCAACTTTCCCTGGATAATTCTTTCCAGGTGCCTCCAAGCCCCTTGTTAGCAATAGAACTGCCCTGAAGCTACCTGGCAGTATGACCTGTCTGAGAAGACAGACCATATGGAAGTTTGGATATGACCTACAGAGAAAAATGCCTGGCCAGCCCTCAGCTATTCCAGCTCCAGCTGCCATCTGAATAAACACATGACAAACACTAAGCCAAAATTGCCCAATGGATCCTCTTCCCAAATTCCTGACCCACAAAAGTTATGAGATAATAAGTATGGGGGGGGGCAAGTTTGAGAGTTAGTTTTTATAAAGAAATGCTAAAAACCTTTTATACAGCAAACACAATTTTTTAAAATACTTTGTTTTGCTTCATAGCATATAAATCATTCAGGGTTTTTGGTTTCTTTCTTTTGTTCCAAATAATTGAAGGAAGAAAAATTTGTTTGGCTAGCAATAGGGTGATTTTTCCACATAGAAATCAGTTGTTCTACATAATTAAGAGATTTGAAAAATCTGTCAGGGACTAAAGAGATGGTTCAAAGGTTATGTGCACTGCTCCTGCAGAGAACCTGACAATATTTCCTATAGGAGTGCTGGGATTACAGATGTCACCTTTTACCAGGACTCCAAGGGACTGTGCTGCTTGTGATTTTACCCAGTCCTTTTCCTATTCCCTATCCCCATCTTTTTGTCTCACTTGTTGCCTATGCTGATTTTGAGTACAAGATGCTACAGCCTTGGCCTCCCCAAGTACCTGGGATTACAAGTATGCATTCATGTACCGGCTCAGACTTTTCTTAAGATTTCTCTATTTTTATGTGTATGAGAGTTTTGCCTGCATATTTGCATGTGCACCACATACATGTCTGGTACTCCTGAGGTCAGAAGGAGGTGTTAGATTCCCTGGAACTGGAGTTACAGATGATTCTCCCATGTGGATCCTGGGAACTAAACCCAAATCCTCTGGAAAAGTAGCCAGTGCTACAGAGTGAGTTCCAGGACAGCCAGGGCTGTTAAACAGAGAAACTCTGTCTTGAAAAAAACAAAATAAACAAACAAACAAACAAAAAATACAAGTAGAATTATCTAATTTTTTTCTTTCTTTTTTTTGTTGTTGTTGGTTTTTGTTTGTTTGTTTTGTTTTGTTTTTCAAGGCAGCGTTTCTCTGTGGCTCTGGAAGCTGCCCTGGAACTCGATCTGTAGATCCACCTGCTTCTGCCTCCTGAGTGCTGGGATCAAAGGCGTGTGCTGGCACCACCACCACCAGGTGAATTATCTAATGACAGCAGTCCTAATTTAATGAAGTTTTGTCTCTGTACCACAACATGTAGCATTTAAATTTATATTCATAAACTAATTTATGTATATAGTTTTCCTGAAAGCTCAAGTTGCCTTTCTCAATGTCTAATCCTTCAATCCCACTTATTCCAAGGACACTCATTTTGACTTTGGTTATAGGCCTTCAGCTTGACAGCTACTACTGTGCAGAAAGAGCTCCATCTACTGGTAGAAGAAAACCTACTACTATTAATCTGCTAAATGAACACAGCAAGAAAATAGAAAATAACTCCTAATGACATATTGCTATACACATACATCAGTGCATCACTGAACCCTCCTCAGAGAAGCAGCTTCTTGCAGTAGATGATAATTAACACATAATGATAATTAACTGGACAGTGTGCAGAGAGTAAAAGACTATGGAGCACTGGGTCCTAAATGAGATGACTATCAAACACCTCCCACCTCAAGGCTCAGGGGCCATCTATGTGGAAAAGGAGATATAGAAAGGCTGTAAGACTAAAGGTGGTGGATGACACCAGGGAAACAGCTGATGCATGGATGAACTCACAGTCTGTGGCAGCATGCACAGGCAGGAGTACAAAGACAAAAATCTAAGCACAGAAAAGAGGGAAAAGACACAAAGTTCCACCCCTGGCCAAAAAGCTACATGCAATTGGTACCTGCTGGAAGAGAAAAAAAGTCGGTTTTCTCCAATGAAGTGAATACTAGGAACATCAACCTAGGTAGGCCTCATGCTCAGGGATGGTTGGCAACATGAAAGACTCCATGTTTTTTGTGTGTGCTTTTTGTTTTGTTCTTTTGAGGGTGTTGTTTGAGAGAGAAAAAGTACATGAAGTCAGGTGGGTAGGGAAGTGGAAAATTTGAAAGGAATTGGGGAGGGGAAAATGATTAAAATATATTGTATGGAAAAATTTAAAGCCAATAAAGACAAGAAAAAAAGATTTTTAAAAAACAATCTTAAAAAAGGATCAACAAACTTGATTATGACAACACTGCTTTGTTTTTGTTTTAAACAGTCTCTCCCTATAACCCAGACTGGATGGAACTCACTATGTAAGCTGGCCTCAAACCCATGATCTCCCATCTCAACCTCGCAAATGCTGAAGTATAGGTATGCATGACCATACTAAGCTCTGACACTATTTTTATGGAAATATCATAAGAAAATAATTTTTAAGCTCATACTTATGGCCCTGGAATGTAGTTCAGTTGGTATTCTTAGCACATGGTACCCTAGGCCCAATCCCCAGCACTACAGAAAAATTAGGCATGATGACACATACCTATAATCCTAGCACTGGAAAACCAAGAAGAACAGACGTTCAAGATCATTCTCAACTACATAAAGAATCCAAGGCCAACCTGGGTAATATGACTCAAAACAAAACAAAAAAAAAAAAAAAGGGGGGGGGAGAGGGGGAATCAAAAGTTATCTATAACAAGATGCTTACATCAATTATTTTGTGATAATAAAATATCAAAATAAATGTTCAAACAACAAAAAGAAACCTGAAAATGAATGTTATCAAATTCTCTTAACTGGTTCTCCTAAAACCAGTCTTTATAGCTTCAATTACTGTCTAATTACAGTCTATCTTCCATATTACTGCTAGGCTACTTTTAATAGTAAATGTAATAAAGCTTCAAATGTTTCTGTGGCTCCCTTCATCTTAGAACAATATCAAACTTTTTGGCAAACACAGCAAGGTCCTAGTTCCTATCTCTTGCTAATTCATACCCAATGTAACAGTCATAAACATCTATGGGTACAGAACTATGTAAAGGTCTCCAGCATTCATTCAGCAAAATGTCCAAAGCTCCCAACTTATGCTGACACAGGGGTCTTGTCCTCATGGAATTTACAGCACAGAAACAAGTCACCAATGAGTTAGATCCTATACTAGACTAGAGACAGTCTCTTAAAGTCATAGAGGAAAGCCCAATCAATTCAGGACAGTGAAAGTTCTAAGGATAACAGTAATCTTTGAGTCTTAAAAAGAAAAAACAAAACAAAACCTAGGATTACAAAGTGTTAAGAATAACTCCAAATGATTATTTTTCCACACAACACATAAGTTTTTAACATATTCTCTAGATACATAATGTGAGTTCTGAAATATATTCAACGTCCTACTTCAAACAGCTGTTGCACAAACAAAAAGTGACATCATATGAAAACATGACAGTGTATTTTAATTTATCTGTGTGTTTGTGTGTGTGCATGCCCACGTATACAATATGTCAAGTCATGGGTGTGAAACCCAGAAGAAAACTTTCTATAGACAATTCCCCCTTCTATCATATGAGCCTCAGTGACTAAACTCAGGTCATCAGGCTTGGTGGCATCTTGTTAGCTTGGTAAGCCATCTGGTTAGCTTCAATGTACCATACTTAATACATGTCAAATATACAAAACATGGAATGATGCTGGTGACAGTAAAGACTAGTGTCATATACCTGTAATACAGAACCAAAGAGGTAAAAGCAAGAGGATCACTACAAGTTTGAGGCCAGTACGATCTCCAGAGAAAGGCTCTTCTGTCCCACAAACAAAACAAAAAATACTGATTATGGAGCTAAAGAGATGGCTCAGCTAGATATTAAGGGCACTTGTTGATCTTGCAAAGGGCCTACAATTGGTTTCAAGGACCAATATGGTTACTCACAATGATCTATAACCCTAGTTCCAGGAAATCTAATGTTCTCTTCTGACCTCAGAGGACACCGTAAACAACATATATACAGGCAAAACAACCACACACACAAAATAATTATTTTAAAACACTGACTATAACAGTATATTTCAAAGGATCAGCCAGGCGTTGGTGGTACACACCTTTAGTCCCAGCACTCAAGAGGCAGAGGCATTCAGATTTCTGTAAGTTCGAGGCCAGCCTGGTCTACAGAGCAAGTACCAGGACAGGCTCCAAAGCAATACAGAGAAACCCTGTCTCAAAAAAACAAAAATAAAAATAAAAAAATAAGGTCTCCTCAATGTGTAGCATTGGCTGGCCTGAAACTCACATCACAAACCAGTTACACCTCATACTCGGAGACCTGCCTGTCTGTGCCTCCCTAGTGCTGTGATTAAAGGTATTCGCCACCATGCCCATTGGTTTTAGCATTTTTAAGTATGAAATTAGCAGTGAACAAAAATGAGGGCCAATGGTAAAAAAAGTTAACTAATTCATCATAATTTACCCAGGGACAAACAGTTCTCTCTACAGATCATATAATTTTTACCCTACATATTACAATAATACAGTAAGTGACACTCAAAGTTGTAATGAATCATAAATGTAACTTCAGATGATCTCTTTTAAAAGAGTAAGACATATTAGGGCCACATGTACAGCTCAATGGTAGAGTGTTTGCTTGGCAAGTAAAAGGCCCTAGATTCAAGCCACAAAAAAATAATTACTATAAGTAAAAATTTTATGTGCCTTAAGTTTGACTTTCAGTTTACCTTAAAAATTTAATTATTCAGGGATGATGGCACACACCTGTGATCCCAGGACTTGGGAAATGGAAGCAGAAAGAATTCCAAGATCATTCTCAACTACACAGTGAGCTTGAAACCAGTAAACTACATTATCTGTCTAAAAAGAAAACTATGAGCCAAGTGTGGTAGAGCTTACACAGAGAAACCCTGTCTCAAAAGACAAAGAAAAAGAAAAAATATGAAAGAAAAAAGAAAATTGAATTATATGCTAAATGTGCTGTTACATGCTAAATAATAAGACATTAGCATGTTGTCTTAGTAAGGATTACTATTGCTATGACAAAACACCATGACCAAGAGCAAGCTGGGCAGGAAAGAATTTATTTGGCTTACATTTCCACACCACCATACCACCAAAGGAAATCAGGACAGGAACTCAAGCAGGACAGGAACTCAAACAGGGCCAAAACCTGGAGGCAGAAGCTGTTACAGAGGCCATAGAGAAGTGCTGCTTACTGACTTGCTCCTCATGGCTTGCTTATTAATCTACATTAAGAGAACCCAGGACCACCAACCAGCCCAGGAGTGGCACCACACACCATGGGCTGGGCCTGCCCACATCAATCACTAATTAAGAAAACGTCCTACAGGCTGGCCTATAGCCAGATCTTCTGGAAGCATTTTCTCAATTGAGGCTTCCTCTGCTCTGATAACTCTAGCTTGTGTGAAGCTGACATAAACTAGGCAGAACACATGTTATTATAAAAACAGGTAAGTCAACATGAAAAAGACAGAAGCCATGATTAAAACACACACACCTCAAGAAAACCAAACTATTGCATGTCTGAAAAAAATTAGCGTACAAGAGAGCACTTAAAAGAAAAGGAGCTATGACATTTTGGTTTCCTGTTTAGAAACTAATGAAATGAATTAGCTGCATTCAAATAGCAATAACCACGCACAGGCACATTCATGCTTAGAAACCTAAAAAATGCAATAAAATTTAAATTTTTAAAGTCTTGAATAAAACACATGTGAAATAATATTAAGATACAAATATACTTAAAGTGAGATTTTAAAATTAATTTTCACACACACACACACACACACACACACACACACACACACACACATATATATATATATATATATATATATATATATATATATAGGTCAACTTAACATCTCTACTGCCAAAGATTTTTAAAATTAATAAGAAACAGCATAGAAAAACACTGCATTTACAGAAAGGTCTAAAATAAAGGTCTGGATAAGTAATCTGCTATTACTCCATACCTAAGAATTTAAAATATTAGAAACTACACAAAACTGCTTTTTCCAGCCTTTGATTTTCAAAAACAATAAGGATATAAATTTTTTTTTAACTATAACTAAATATACAGAATTTCTTTTTTCTTTTTTGAGGGCTCTGTGTAGCCCTGGCCATCCTGAAATTCACTTGGTAGACCAGGCTGACCTCACACAAGAGATTCACCTGCCTCACAGTGTGCTACACCACTGCAGGGCTGGCCAAATCATTTCTTAATGTTTCAAGGAAAGCACGTATTAGATAATGTCATGATACAAAGTACACAACATATAATCAATCCATTCTCCACTCTACATACACACACTGAAATTGATTGTGTTCTGAGATAGCCCATTTTAATGATCAAATGTTAATGTGTCATAAAAAACTAAAAGTAACTTGATAGAACATTCCATATGTTCACCAATGGCCTAACTAATCTCAAATTTGAGATTAAACTGGCCCCACTTCTTAACATTACCAACATCACAGTTAACTAATGGGTGGATTTTAGGAATAGTCTGTGGAAAATATCCATTGTGGCAGAGATTTCATGGGGAGAGGGGCTGAGAGACAGGCAGAGACTGGCTAGGAAAGAAGTGTTAACACCTTTTAGCAATGGGCAACTCTCCATTAAGGATATAATTAACTACAGTTTATAAAGTACCTTGGAATCAAAGGTACTCCATAAATGTAAATTTTTAAATGGCTTTAACTGAGAGCAAAGAACAGTAATCTTAAAAACATCTTACAGCCCAAGTGTATTATAAACCAAGTAAAAGTTCACTGTGTGAGTTTTTTCCTCTATTAGGGAACCCAGACCTAAATGAACTGTTAAACACTTAATCTAAAGGTATGCCAAACATTTCTTAAAGTCTTAACAAAGAATCAACTTTTTTTTTTTTTTTTTAACAAAAAGAGGCCTAGGTTAAATATTTTATTTGGCTTCTGAAGATGGACCGAGAAGTTGGGCACCAGCTCCAGACCAATTCCTGGACGCACATCAAACACAGCCCTGTCATTTATCCAGTCAGTCAAAACAATCTTTTCCATCTAACCCTTTTATGTTTGTGTCCTAAAAAGCTGCTAATTGAATCCAGCTCTTGAGATCTATTTGTTAAAAACCTATAGTATTTAATTTGTAAATGATGAACAAAAATGAAAAAATATAAGTCTATGTTCCTTCCAAAACAGGAGATTCCACCATATGTAATCAAACAGAGAACAATGCTTTTAAGATTTGTCAGACTTTGAGAAAACTATTCACAGGCAAATTCCCAACGGCTTTCAGAAACCAAGAGTAGTTCAACTGTTCAAACTGTTTTTACAATTAAGAGGAGAGGACAGAGTATTTAAAATTCTTCAGGAAAAGCTAAGTATACAAAATCACTCTATAAATTTAGTCTAATGTATCCTTTTGCTCAAAAACTAAGTGTGATCTTTTTCCTCTCATGGAGGTTTCTGCAGAGCAGTGGTTATCACATTAGCCTTATATATATCATATGCAGCTATAAAATATCATATGCACCAAAGAAATGATGGATAAATATAAGCTCTATTGAATTACACTAACCCTCAAAATACTGAGATGCCTGAAGGGGTGAAGGTGCTTTCTCTCAAGCCTGATGACCTGAGTTTGATTGGCAGGACTCACAAGGTAGGAGGGAAGTCCTACAATCTGTCCTGTGACCTCCACACATGTTCCATGGCCATGCAACCACACACAAACACAGTACATAAATGTAATGAAAATATCAAAACTCATTTTATCCAAAGAAGATCAAAATCCCTCTTTTCCTCTCCCATGCATATACCTTAGAAGGAAATAAGTAACAGCCTATTTCTGATGGTTTTTACACACCCACACTCAATTTCTTTCTATAATTACTGACACAGGCCTGCCTAATAAGAATAGCAACAGATAAATTAGAACAACAAAGATCCTTTATAACTGTCCCACTGACTTTCCCCACCCATAAAGACAAAAAAAAAAGATGAAAAGAAAAACATCCCCCAATATAGCTTTTTCATTAAGAATCAGTTAATAATGCCTTGTAATTTTCCCGAGGGGAAAAAACACTTTCAGGTCAGTAATATGCATATATTTTTAATTTTTAATTACTCTGGTTAGGGGTGGTATGTGTACTTGAGTTAAGGTGCCTGTGGGAGGCCAGATGCATCAGATCCCCGAGATAGAGTTACAGGTGGAAAAGACTATGCTTTCAGGGATCATTTCTATAGTTCGTTACAGGTGGTGGTGAACCAAGGACTGGGGTGGGGGTGCTGGGAATAGAACTCGGGTCCTCTTTGAGAATAGTAAACACTCTTAACCACTGGATCATCTCTCCAGCCTCAAAAGCAAAGTATTTTTAAGCTATAGCCATCAGACATTAAAGCTAAATTCTCAAACACCAAATTCACAAGTTATCTAGAAAAGTACAGCCAATGGATTGGCATTTAACACAGAAGCATTCAACTAACAAAATTCGTCCACAAACATAATTACAGATTATTCTTCAGTGGCACAAATACATACGAACCCCCCACAAAATACTAACTTTCTCATCACAACACATCTAAATATAAATGTAGACAATTTACTTCCGATAATTTATGACGGGACTAGCATAGGGACAGTAGTTTCAATTACACTCTTTAAATACAATTCTTCCTTGAAATGAGAGAGAGATGTAACCACGGAGAATATCAGCAGTGGCACGGTAAGCAAATTATACCCGTAATATGTTAACAGCTCAATGCACCTGGGAACATAAACAGTTTTGTCTCCTTTTTAACAGATCCCTCTGAGCATTCTTGTCCATTTAGAAAAGGCCGAGAAGTGTGTAGAGAACCAGAGGAAGTTCGCTTCAAAGTTTGTATGAGCCCAGACTCAGGGACACATCCAAAGCAAGTGATTCAAATCCAGGTCTGAAGTTAAGACGTGAGCCACCAGTTCTGCGGCCTACAAGGAACTACCCCAAACACGCTACCCTACAATCAAACAACTTCCAAAACACACGGCGTACAATGAGCCGGGAGCCGTGGGATCAGGCAGACACCGGAAAAGCCGACCACAGTCTCAGTCCCTCCCAGAGACGTGCGTTTAAGGTGTGTGGCACTGGCCAGAGGTTGGCAGCTGGGGAGTAAAGGTTTCACACCCAGGCATAGATAGATGGGTGTCCAAGTTAACAACCGGGAAGATCACTCACACTCACACACACACACACACACACACACACACACACACACACACACACACTCTCTCTCTCTCTCCATATTTAAGGAGTGTTTACTGCTCGAAGTCAGCGATAATCCCCTTCACGACCCCACCTGGGCAGTAAGTAGCCCCGAGGCTGCTCCTGTGACCCGAGGACACAAGACTTGGGGACCTCAAACCCGCCCTCCACGGGAGCCCCACGGGCCACACTCGGCGTTCGGAAGGATTTCCCAACCCACTTACGTGGTTCTCCAATGACTCCCTGAACTAGGCCTTCCCACGCCCGCATTCCCCTCCAACGCGCCAGCGACGGCGACCCCGGCCGGCCGCCGGGCCACAGGCGCCGCCGCAGCCGCCCTCCCTGCTCACCTGTCAGGCGCAGCTTGACGGGCCCGTTCCTCCGGCCTCCGGGGTTAGACATGTCCCCGGCGGCGGGGGAGACGGCGGCGGCGGCGGCGGCGGCGGGCGAGCGGGCGGGCTGGGCTGGGACGACGGCGAGGCGCGGAGGAGTCACCACAGCGGCCGGGGCCGGGGCCCGAACAGCCCGCGCCGCGGCCGCCAGGGCCGGAGGGTCCCGGATGTGCCGAGCGCCGTCGCCATGAGCCGCGGAGGGAGCGGGACGCAGAGCTCCCCCCTCCTCCCACTTCTGCTTCCTCGGCCCGGGCCGCACACAACAAAGCGGCAGCCGCGGCCGGCCGCGCCGCCTCCGCCCCGCGCCCCCGCCGCCTCCTCTGCTCGCGGCCCGCCTCCGCGTCTTCTTCTCCTCGGCCGGTGCCGCGAGGCCCAGGAGCCGACGGCGCGAAGTCTGCTGAGGCGGGCGGGTGCTCGACCGCTTCCTCCTCCGCCCGCCCTCTTGTCTGAAGGAACCGGGTCCTGGGGCCGCCGCCGCCGCCGCCGCCACTCGTCCGCTCCTAGGGGGCGGGGAGGAGACGGGGGCGGGGCCGGGGCGGGGCGGGGCGGGTATGGGCGGGGCTGCGGTGGGGCGGGGCGGGGCTTGGGCGAGGGCTCCTGGGGCTCCGCAGGAAGGCCGGACTGGGCACCCGCTGCAGGGAGCGCGTGCGTCGCGATCCAGACCCGGCTCCGAGCTCTACCGCCCGGCGGCGCCGGCTCTGCGGCACCAGAAAGGGCCTGCTGACCAGCTCACTAAAAGAGCCTGTGTCTTTACAGGGCAGACTGCCCATGTTAGACGCCCACTGCGCGCCCTGAGAGGCTGGCGAGAGTAAAGTTAGACCCGAGTTAAAAGAATTAATTCGATGAGACTCTACCCCCACACCCAACGTTCCAGCAAATTCCCAGGAGTGCTTAGCTCTCCGTATTGTAGTTGGCACCTCCACAGACTCACCTGGTGGACCAGATCCGGTTACCTGTCTGCTCCGGTTCTTCTTTTTCCAGCAGCAGGGCAAGCATAGGGAGATGATACAAATACCACCAAGGACTGTGAACAAGATAAATGGGCACTGTGAAAAGCACATGCAATACTGTATTTTGCTAGCCCAGGAGGAAAAAAAATTAGTGTGAACAACACTCTGACACTAACTACACTAATAGGAACTTATTCTCGACAAATAAATAATACAGGTGTTCTTGTTTTGCGAGGATGGGATGAGAGTACAACCTAATAGTGAATTAGATTACATCAACCGCCACAGGTTTTTAAAAGATTTATTTACGCACATTGGTGTTTTGTCTGCATGTGTGTCTGTATGAGGGTGTCAGATCCTCTGGAACTGGGGTTACAGGCGGATGTCATACGGGTGCTGGGAATTAAACCGGGATCGTCTGGAAGAGCAGCCATTGCTCTTAACCACTGAGCCATCTCTCCAGCCCCTACCACACATTTTATGCAGCCATCTAGATGGCAACTGTGATGACCCTGTAACATGGAAGACTTTATATGTAACACAAACTGTATATGCACACAAGAGTAACAATGAAAGCTAAAGACAAGAGCATGGATTTGTATCCATGTTACTTTTGCTTAAGGCTGTTATAACAGTAATACAGTTTAAACTGTTCATTGAAGTCTAATACATTTTAATCCTAAACATTGTAAATGGTTGCTTTCAATCTATCAGTTAAGTCGTTTCATTCTCCAGATGAAATCCAAAATCGTTTCATAGATCTGAATATACTCCTACGGATTAAAGTGATCCCAAAATCATAAGTTCTGGCAGTAAGACTTAAAACACAAGGGACAGCTCTAGAAATTCAGTCAAGAAATAGGGTACTTATTATTCACAAAGCAATGAACAGGGCCCTGAAGAAACACTTCTTTGTGCTATGTAAGATCTGAAGGCCCAAGAAACAATTCCCACAATAGTTATTGTAGCAATAGAACAAAAGCTACATCACTGTTTCAGAAGCTGCCTTGCGACAAACTGAGCAAGCTGATGGGTACGCTCACATTCGCCTGGTTCTTATGGCACACGCTTTGTTCCCAACCACCCACTAGCATAATTTGTAGCTTTGTATTGGGAATGAAAGTTAATATATCAGAAAATGGTGGGGAACCATGAAGGGAATGGGGGTGGAGGGGGCAGACTGACTTGTGAATTAGAAGCAATACCTTCATTCAAATACGTGGCAGCTCAGGAAAATTGGTATAGGCATAATGTTCAGACAATTTTGTGTAGATGCCCTCAACATAATGCTTTGAAACCATTCAATATGTGTTGGAGAGAAGGCTTGATGGTTAAGAGAACTTGCTCTTGCAGATGATCTGAGTTCAGGACCCAGCACCCACTTGCTGGCTCACAACCATCTGTCACTCCAGTTCCATGGGCTCTGATGCCCTCTTCTCAGTTCCATGGGGACCAAGCACGGCACGTGTGATGCACACAGATTCACACAGGCAAAACACAAATACACATAAATAAATCTAAAGCTAAATATATAAATAATAAACAAAACCATTCAATATATTCACAACCTCTGTATGTGTAGTGTTAAGAATCAAACCCAGTGTTTTACACGTGATAGGCAAACATGCAACCACTGAGCACCATCTGAAACCCCTATAATAATTATTTATTTGTTTGTTTTGGTTTTTTGAGTCAGGGTTCCTCTGTGTAACCACCCTGGCTGTCCTGGAACTCACTCTGTAGATTAGGTTGGTCTTGAACTCACAGAGATCTGCCTGTCTCAGCCTTCCTAATGCTGGGATTAAAGTTGTGCTCCACCACCGCCTGGCAATGCTTTATTATTTTAGCTTTGTGTTTTTTCACAATGGGCCTCACTGTGTAACTCTTACTGACCTGGAAGTTACTGTGTAGACCAGGCTGGCCTCAAATTCATAGAAATCCATCAGCATGCCATGTGCCACCATGTCCTGATACCAGTAATAATCTTTTTGAAGCTGGGTACACAGGTGTTCATTTTATTATTAGTGTTTTCTTTAATACATTAAATATTTGATATTGGCTTTAACTAGTAAATGAAATAAAGATTTTACACAACACAAAGTGATAAGGTCAAAAGGACTAGTGTTAATAGGAAAATAATTTCCAATGCATCTCTTGACTAAGTAGTCTCCACTAGTGTAGGCCCAAACCACAGAGATGCTTGAACCAGAAACCTTTAATTAAAAAAGTGTTTTATGCACCCTCAAGTCCCCAGGGATATTTTGAATGTACACATTACATAAAAACCATGCAGATGACTATCAGCTGAGAGATAGAAATTGCTAAGGACAAAGATGAAAAGTAGGTCTTAAGACTAATATCAGTTATATGCATTTAAATGTTTTAAAAAAAACTATCAGAAAAAAGAAAATAGCATTGAACAGAAAGAAATGACTATTCACTATACAACAAAATATTACTATGAGACTCCTTCACCCAGCTAATGATTTTTGAACTCTCCTTCTGTGTACTGGACATAATAATAGGCCTGCACTGAGAAAGAAAAATAATAATAATTAAAGGTCAGTCTATTGGAAGGCAACTGTTTGAATACGGGGAAGAAAGAAGGCTGGAGACATGGCTCAGCTGCTAGAGCGGTTGCCTCAAATGCACAGAGTCCTGAGTTCAATGCCCAGCTTGCATAAAATCAACACAGCACATACTTATAATCCAGGACATCAACAGTTATATAATGAATTTAGGATCAGCCTGGGCTACATGAGACTCTCAAACAAAAATAATGATAACGATAATAATGATGAAACAAGAGGGAAGTGAGGAAGAGAAAACTCGTTAACTTTGATTGGGTTTAAATAATAGGGCTCTCAGAGCCATACCAAGTTTAGAAACTACAAGAACTTGAGTATGCATCAGCATCACCTGGAAAACTTGTTAAACACAGATGGCCACATCACACACCTGGGCATGGGGCTGATGCGTGTCAGTCTAAAGTGGAACTCTGGTATTTATTTTTACTTATTTATTCATTCATTGTTAATGTTATGTAGGTGGTAAGAGTGTGTGTGTGTGTGTGTGTGTGTTAATGTGTGTGAGTGTATGTGTTAGTGTGAGTATGTGTTAATGTGAGTATGTGTTAGTGTATGTGTAAGTGTGTGTGTGTTAGTGTATTGTGAGTGAGTGTGTATGAGTGTGTATATGTGTGAGTTGTGTGAGTATGTGAGTGTGTTAGTGTATTAGTGAGTGTGCATATGTGTGAGTGTATGTGAATGTGTGTGGTAAGTGTGTGAGAATGTGCGTGCATGCATGCATGTAACGTCATAGAGTTGGTCCTTTCCTTCCACCTTTACATCAAACTCAATTCATCAGTCTTGCAAGGCAAGTGTTTTTACCTGTGAGCCTGGCTCCAGAGTCCCTGTCATTCCCTCCCACCCTGCCCTCTCAGAGAGAGAACCCAGGGCCCTGAGTCTGCTGAGCATGCACTCTCCCACTGAATTATACCCAGCCCTGGTTTGGGGTTTCCTTCATACAGGCTTCACTCTATAGTTTAGGCTGCTAGGAACTCACAGCAGCTCAGGCAGACATGTCAAACTCACTGCAATCCCCCTGCCTCAGCCTCCAGACTGCTGGGTTTGTGGTTGTGAGCCAGCTCACCCAAGTAATACCATTTCCCAGGTGATGCAGTTCTGCTCAACAGGGCTCCAGGCTTTGAGAACACCTGCCCCGTCTAAATTACACTGTGAAAAGAAGCTTGATCCCCATTATATTTGATTTCAGCATCAGATGCGCCTCATGCTTCATCACAGCAACGTTTTAGGCACAGTTTTGAGGGCAAACAAAGGAAGAATTACAATTCTTAAAGAAATCATGCCTTGCTTTCTCCCTGAAGTTGAAACCCATTTCCAATGTAAATTGTGCCAGCACATACCTTTGACACATATGGGAATTGCAGAAAGCTTTCCAAAGCCATTTTGTTCCCTTGTGACTTTTAATTTGTTCTCTGCAGGGTTGGATTGTGAACCCTTTATGGAATCATTGGTTTAAGCAATTGTCTCAAGTATACTAACGCCACCAATAAAATCAATTTTTGGGTGAAGGAGATGGCTCAAGGCTAAAGCTCATAGCACACAAGTAAGGGCCAGAATTTGTATTCCCAGAACCCATATAAAAGCCAGGAAGGTGTGGGGCCCACCATAGTCACAATGCTCAGGTGGCAGAGACAGGGGATCCCCTGAGCATGCTGGCTACCCAAATCACAAGTTCTGGGTTCATCAAGAGACCCTACCTCAGAAAGACACCCAACATCCATCTCTGGCTTCCATAGTACATGCATACACACCTGCACACATGTGTACTGACACACATATATGCATACATGCATACCAAAGATATATGCATGAAAAGATATTTTCCCATAAGTGCCACTTAACAAAAATTTCACTAAAAATGTTGAAACTTGGATGAGAGCTAGATCAGCAAAGAATATCACCCTTCCCATGACTTAGGATCTGAGTTTGCACCCTGGGTCTTAACCAACAAAAAGAGGATCAGAAAGTTGTCCTCTGGCATACCAACACCCACACATAAACAGATGAAAGAATCATTTTTAAAGATAAAAATACTATAACTGCATATGCTAAACAACATTTTTAACCAAAAGAGTTACACATTTCATTATGTATTTTACTAATCACTTAGCATGGTATCCCTCATAATGGTATCCTAGACTGGTGGTGAAAATCTGCACACAGTTATAAGAATATTTAAAATCATTTTTTTTAAAAAACATGCTTCAGTTTTCCTGGGCTAATGTTAAATTTAATGTGACTTTGCAAGAAAATGCTTACCATCTGGACTTGGTATTTCTTCTGTTCCAGCCATTAATAAATATATTTTTACATGGAAGTATTGTCTCCACCACTAAAAAAAAAAAAAATACCTGAAGTAAGGTTATGTTAATAATAGCACTCCTGCAAAGCTATTTTTATAGTGTGAATTTCTAATTTCATACAGCGTATGTGCCATGGAAAAAGCAAGCACCAGGTACTCAGTTTATACCACTTTCTAAAAATCAACTTTTTTCATTTTTTTTTTTTAATCTTGTGAATACAACACAACATTAGGTTGTCGCTGCACAAAACAACGCACACCTAATACCTCAGCAGTCATCAGGCTAAAGTGGAGGTTCGCCTCACATTCAAGGCCAACTCGGGATATTAGTGAAGTCCAGGCTAGTCTAGAGGCTTCCATCCAGATTCACTCCTCATTGCTAAAACAGCCCCCCGGAAGTTGTTGTGGACAGCGTGATCCTCCCTCTCCCACCACTGTGCATTCTTTGTTTTCGCCTTTGCACTCATGAAGGAGCATCTACGGCCAGTCCTGTTCCAAAAGAGTTTATGGTTAAGTCACACTCTGCCACAGCAGATCCGGGCTCCAAGATGGAAACTGGATCTCCTTCCTCTGTCTCTCCAGATCTGGGTACCCCCCCCATTCCCATGCATTTGTTTCTTAACTCTGTATCTTGGCATACTAAACTGACATTCCTAAATACATCCCCCTCCGAGAAAATCCACCGGGTTCATTGTTATAAGATACTAATTCATTCATTGGTTTGGGACCATGAATTTGCATTTCCCGTGCTACTGGAGCAGAGAACACACTGCATGAAGCATTATCTCACATAAGGAAAGATCCTGGGTACCCATGTTTACAGGAGGTGGGTGTGGCGGCATCTGATTTGGAAATGGCTAACCAAGAAGCCAATCTGATTTTGTGCCCTTGGAATGTGAGATGAGGACACTGGCAGACTGAGCTAGCTGTGCGGAGCGGAGTTGAAAGATCATAGTGTTGGCAGCTGATGAATCCAATTATAAAACCATAGGCCTTTCAAACAGATAAGAGATAGGTCTGCAGGAAGAGACGCATGGCAGACAGGGAGGAGCTGTCGGAAAAGCTCACGAAGGAGATGGAGGGAGTAAGCGATTCCCTGCCAGTTCTTCTAACCAGGTGGACGCTTGTATTTCATCCCCCAAAGATCTGGCCTAGTTAGTTTTTGTCAGCTTGATGCAACATAGAGCCACCGGGAAAGGGAGAACAGTGATTAAAGAACTGTTGTTATCAGATTGGTCTGGAGGAAAGTCTGCGAAGAATTGTCTTGGGTGATGATTCCTGTGAGCGGGCTCAGACCACGTAGGCGGTCAGACCACTGTGGGTCACACCATCCTTAGATTGGTGGGCCTGGGCTGGGTAAGAAAATATCTGAGGGGCTCAAGAGATGGTTCAGTGGTGAAAGATGGTCACCGCTCTTGCAGAGAACCTGGGCTCAGTTCCCCACCCAGTGGTGGCTTTACAACTGCATTTGACTCCGGTGGATTCAATGCCCTCTTCTGACCGCTGATGTGTGTTTACACCTAGTCTCTCTCTCTCTCTCTCTCTCTCTCTCTCTCTCTCTCTCTCTCTCTCTCTCTCTCTCTTTTCCTACACACACACACACACACACACACACACACACACACACACACACACACACACACACACACACACACCAGTAGGAAAAATAAGAAAGAAAGCTAGCTGAGCATGAGCTGTGAACAAGCCAGGATCAGTTCCTCTGGGGTTTCTACTTCGGGTTGTGCCCTGACTTTCTTCAGTAATAGACTGTGTGACCTGGACCTGTAAACAGAAATAAACCCTTTCCTCCCTGTGTTGCTTTTGCCAATGTTGTTTACCAAAGCAACAGAAAAACAAGCTAGAACGGTATCTAACCATGGAATAAGCATTCTGCCCTTCCCTTAAAATGGTTTAAATGGACTGCCTGGGTGTTGCATTCACTTTCTATTTGGAATCCTTTTTCCTCTTGAGATCTGACCTAAGCTCTTCCCCAAAGGCTATTTTTATTTTATTTTCTATGTAGTCTGAGCTGGCCTCAAACTCCAGTCCTTCTGCCTCGGCCTCTGGAGGCAGAAGGTCTTTAATTGTCTCCAGAGCTGGCAGCCTATGACTTGGGCCCTCCTAACCACGGGTGCTACATTCAGACTCTGCAGCAACCTCATACCCAAGGATGTTGCGCCCATGAGACGTGGCTTGTGGTACAATGCTGAGTGCATATTGAACTCAGCAAAGGGGAAAATAATCAAAATGTCTTACTTAATATTTGTATAACTATGGCTTTGAAATAATATTTTGGATATGCTGAGTTGAAATATAGAATTCAAGTTCTTTTTTTAGCTTTTTCAATTTTAAAAAAGGGATCAGCAAGATGGCTCAGTGAGTAAAGGCACCTGTTCCAAAGCCTGAAGGCCTAATTTCATCTCCAGGACCCACTTGTCCTTAATATCCCCTTCCCAGGACACACACACACACACACACACACACACACACACACACACACACCACACACACATACAAACACGAACACACAAACATGCACACACACACACACACATACAAACATGGCACACACAAACAAACACACACACACACACACACACACACACAAACATGCACACACACACACACACATACAAACATGGCACACACAAACACACACACAAACACACACACACACAAACACGAACACACAAACATGCACACACAAACAAACACACACTGGATAAATAAAAGTTTCTAAAATGACAAAAGTCACTTGTGTTAGGTACATATTGGACTGTGGTGATCACAGGAACCCAGGGGTTAGGATTCTGACACATCGTTTTTGGGAACACAGTTCTGCCCATAGCAGAGGTTGTCTACCTCACTTGTCTCTTTGAAATCTCAGTTTTAACACTTAGTTGGAGGGATGATGGTTAATGTAAGGGAAAATGGCATTGGTGTGATAGGATTGGTAGTGGGTCCTTGTGGAAGTTTTTTCTGTTTGATGGTAAGATAGTTAGAGCTGAATTAACCCCGCAGCAGAAAGTGATTGGAGAACTGGTTGACTATGACCTTGAGATCTTTGCAAGTGTAATCAAGTTAAAGTGAGGTTATTAGAACGGGCCCTGATGCAACATAAATGGTGGTTTCCTTGTGTCTTTTTAAGTGGTATCTTTTTAAAAAGATGAAAATGCTAGAAATGCAATGGAAGTATGACATGGATGACAGAGACAGAGATTGCTGTGATGCAGGGGGATGGCAAGGAACACCAAGGGTTGCTGACCACAGCCAGAAGCTAGAGTCCTCAAGGGGACAAGTTCTAGTCTGGTTTCTGTTACTGTGATGAAAATGAAAACAAAAACCCACTGTTGGTGGAGAGATGGCTCAGTGGTTAAAAACACTGGCTACTAGCCAGGCATATTAGCACATGCCATTAATCCCAACACTTGGGAGGCAGAGGCAGGCAGATCTCAGTGAGTTCGAGGCCAGCCTGGTCTACCAAACAAGTTCCAGGACAGCTAGGACTGTTAAACAGAGACACCCTGTCTCAAAAAAACTGAAAGGTCCTGGGTTGAATCTCAAGTACTGGTGGCTGTGGGAAGACAGAACTGTGGGAGAACAAATTCCAGGGTTTTGTTTTTGTTTTGTTTTAGTTTTGGATTTTGTTGTTGTTAGTGTTTGTTTGGTTGGTTGGTTGGTTGGTTGGCTGGTTGGTTGGTTTTGGTTTTGGTTTTGGTTTTTGGTTTTGGTTTTTCAAGACAGGGTTTCTCTGTGGAGATTTGGAATCCATCCTGGAACTCATGCTGTAGACCAGGCTAGCCTCGAACTCACGAAGATCCCCGTACATCTGTCTCCCAAGTATTGGAATTAAAGGTATGGGCCACTATTGGCTGGCAAATCCCAGTTATTTTTTGCCATCCAATTTGTAATACTTTATCATGGAAGCCCTGAGAAATGCCTTCAAGCTGTAAGGACTTCCTATACCCTCTCAGATACAGTACAGGTGACAAGGCACATTTTACAGCCAATTGTCATTATTCACTGCTTTTGCACTACTATACTTATATGTATGTGGTGTGTGCATGTGTAGTATACATGTGTGCACTGTGCAGGTAGAAGTCTGATGACAAATGGGTTGTCTTCCTTGTTGCTCTCCACTGTATTTGTTGAGGCAAGGCCTCTCATTGAGCATAGATCCCGCCTTTTCAACCAGCCTGGCTGGCCAGCTAGCTGCTGAGATCTGCCTGTTCTTTACCTTCCAGCCCACCAAGCCACCAAGCGCTACCTGGATGTGAGCGTTCAAGAGGACTGAAGATCCGAACTCAGGTCCTCATGCTTGCATGGCAAGCACTTTACCCAGTGAGCCCTCTCCCCAGTCTTACTGCAGTGCCTTTTCCTTTTGTTTTGTTTACCAAACAGAGAATCATGAAACTCAAGGCCATTTTGTGTACCCATTTTCAAATGTCTAAAAGTCCAAACTAGCTTGTTAGACTGAATTCTGAAGCTAAAAGAAAATGTAATTTGAAGAGATTGAATATTTTCCAAAGCCAATTTGGTGATTTAAGCATGGAAGTATTACAATGAAATGTTTGCAGAGATATCTGTGCGTGCTGTGCTGTAAGCCGATACCATGAAGCAACACATCTTTTCAAGATGAGGTAGCAGTCTCAACCCCTGGGGAAAGGGAGCGAGGCATCACTCCGAGGCAACTACTTTGGACAACAGAGCTACATGAACAGACCAAAAGGCAGTCATTTCCAATCATCTTCAAAATACACAGTGTAGTAGCTACAACATGACTCTCTAAGGGCAGGGGAGGAGATGGGGAAATATTTGTGTGATGCAGTCTTTATGGCTAATGCAGACTCTGGGCCAGAATGAGATCAACATGACTCCTAAGCCATGTGTTAGTGTCAAACCACTGCTTTAATTAAAATAAAAAAGGAAAGAAAGAAAACCTCCCAATGGCTGCTCTCACCCTCTGGATCCAGCCCAAACTGCTGAGTGGCATTCCTGGCATTACCTAGTCTCTTCAGCTTCATTTCCTTCTCCTCAGCTCCGCCTTAGGGATCTCATCTTTCAGACTCCTGGCTCATTTCTCTTCTCACCTTCAGATATCTGCCTTCCAGTCTGCAAGCCCTGTCAAAGCAGAAGACAGGCAAAGTTGGTGCATCTTTTACATAATGTAACTGACTACTTGCTAGATGATAATATTTTAGTGTGAATTCATCTCTTGTTGTATTTCTTAGAGGTATGTCACCTTGGTTAATTGTAGGTAATTGAATGAGCTAACTAGAGATTATCTTCTACCTCATCCTTCTAGATTAAAAAAAAAAAAGCAGATGTGTGCCAGACGTTGGTGGTGCACACCTTTCATCCTAGCACTTGAGAGGCAGAGGCAGGTGGATCTCTGTGAGTTTGAGGACAGCCTGGTCTACAGAGTGAGCTCCAGGACAGGCTCCAAAGCTACAGAGAAACCCTGTCTGGAAAAAAAAAAAAGGCAGATATTATCTCTGTGTGTGTGTGTGTGTGTGTGTGTGTGTGTGTGTGTGTGTGTGTGTGTACTCATGTCTCTGTGTGTGTGTATCTATGTGTGCATGCCTGTGCATGTCTGTGTGTCTGTGTGTGTAGAGTGGAAGTCAATCCCAGGAGTTTTCCTTGATTACTCTTCATCTTACTTTTGAGACAAGGCTTTTCACTGAACCAGGACCCAGACTGGTAGACCAGGCCTCAAACTCACAGCGATTCACCTGCCTTTGTTTCCTGAGAGTTAAAAGTGTGAAGCACCATACCCAGGCTTCCTGCCTGACTTGTTTATATTCCTTCTTAGGGAATTGAACTTGGGTCTTCATGCTTACTTGTCCTACAAGCCCTTTTCATCTTAAAAGGAAGCCATAGCTTGGTGTCGTAACACCGTCCTGTAATACCAGCACTTGGAAAGCTGAGACAATAGCATGGTGAGTTCCAGGCCAGCCTGGGCTACATGGCAAAACCTTGGTCTTCAAGGTAGCACCCTTAAAATGTCTGACCAGGCTGGGCAATAGGGGCACACACCTTTAATCCTAGAACTTGGGAGGCAAAGGCAGGCAGATCTCTATGAGTTTGAGGCCAGTCTAGTCAGCCTGGTCTACCAAGCCAGTTCCAGGACAGCCTCCAAAGCTACAGAGAAACCCTGTTAGAAAAAAAAAAAAGTCTCAAGAGGCACAGACGCAACCTCTGAGTTTGAGACCAGCCTGATCTACAGAGGAGGAGTTCCAGGTTACACAGGGTTACACAGAGTTCAGGGTTACACAGAGAAACCCTGTCCCCCGCCCCCCCAAAAAAAAACACATACAATTAAGTAACTGTAATGAAAAATGTCTGACCAAACATTTAGGCTTCCCTGTATTATGACAAAACTTCCACCATGGAAGGTTGTCCTAGTAAGACTGACAGCATGGAAAAACTTAACAGGTGTACTAAAGGCCACTGGAACCCAGGGAAACTGAATTCCTTAGGGGGGGTGGAAGTCAAACACATTTACTGACCTCCAGTTGAGTTCTAAGCAAAGAACCCTATTGAAAACAGATTCAGTGACTTTTAATACCATTGCAAAACAATATAACCTTGTCTTCTCCTAAAGACTACAGAGAAAAATGCTAGAATGTATCCACTTCTTGAAACAGCGGACACAGTAACTATAGAACTGTTTGTTTACTTCAAAGAATCATTAAAGCCCCTAAAACAGGCCAGCCACAGAGGCATGTGCCTGCAGCCCAGGCGGCTGGGGAGGCTGAGGCAGAGGGATTACTTAAGCCTATGAATTCAAAACTAGCTTGGGTAGCACTGTAAGGGTATATTGGGGGGGGGCGGAAGGCAGGGGGACGGTGGACACACTAGAACTAAGATGTGTCCTTTTGGTTGGTCAGTTGGTTTTTGGTTTTGGAGTTTGGGATTTTTTTTTTTTAATTTTTTGGTTCAGGTGCTTTGTGGGGAGGGGTGTTTTGTCAGTTTGTTTTTTGAGACAGGGTCTCACTTCATAGCCCTGGCTGGCTCCATACTCACTATGAATACCAGGGTGGCCTAAATGATCCTCCTGCTTTAGCCTCCTGTGGGCTGGGACTCCAGGCATGAAGCACCACACCCAGCTGAGAATGTTTCAAGGATTGTTTTCAGTATTAAACCCTCAGTGGCCATTCCTTTTTTATGGCTTGTTATTGTGGCTTTAAAATCCTGCCCACTGAATTGGTTTGGACCTTATTGAAAAACGAATCTACAAATAGATATCAAAACACATGTTATACCCTATAATTCCACTCTAGGAACCTAAGTCTAAGGAAACAATCAGAGGTATGCAAAAAACACACCCAAAGTTATTCATCCCAACACTTCATAGAACTATTTGAAAAAAGCATATAAGCGTACAAAAGGAGATTGGTTTAAAAATAATTGGTACAGTCATATGATAAATTATTATGCAACCATGGAAAATCATGTTCCCAAAGATTACTTTTTTTTCTTCAGATGTTTTTATATTTAAAAAACATGAACATTTCCCTCTCTGCTTCTCGTTTTTTCCCTAGGGGAAACAGCCATCATGAATCTGGTATTCAATGATCCTGTGCAGGTTTTCATGTTTCATTTTATTTAGTGACAAAAAAAAAGGAATGCACTTGTAATATAAATACATGAAAGAATGTTAAGAAAGAAAAAAGAAATGTGTGAGGACTAATCCCAAACCCCATCATTAAGCAAATACGCTTTTGTGTTCATGCATCCAAAATGATATTTACAAAGAATATGAGACTCTCACCACTGATTCCAGAGCGTGTAATCAGTAGAGGAGGTAAAAATAACCAAAAACGATGCCAAGGAAGCAAGTTGTTTGTATCGCTCAGTGACTTTGTATGAGCATATGCATGTGTGCGAGGGTGCCTGCCACGGCCAAAGGCATCAGATCCCCCTGGAGTTGGAGTTAGAAGTGGTTGGAGCCACGCGTGCTCGGGAAGAGCAGTTCGAGATCTTCCACTGAGTCATTTCCCCAGGCCTGTGGGTATCTTTTACAAAGAACGGAGTGAGGCACACCTGTGGTCTCTGAATTCTGGAAGTAGAGGCAGGCGAATCAGATGTGCAAGGCCCTCCTTAGCTAGGCAAGTCAGAGGCTGGCCTGGGCTGCCCAAGATCCTGTCTCAAAATCCAAAAAACCGAACAAACATGGCTAAGAAGAGAGCTGACTATGGCATCTTGGAATGTTGAAACAAAAACCTTTCTTCGACACCAACTAGGACAGCAGACATTGTTGGGTTGTGTGTGTCAGGATCCTCAGTGGCCGACCTTGTCTGAGATGGGAATCGATAACAGAGAAAGTGTGATGGTTTGAATGAGAAATATCTGCCACAGGCTGGGGCATTTGAGGGCTTGGCCCCTTGTTCATGGCACTGTTTGGGGGTGTTTAGAAGGCATGGTCTTACAGAGAAAGCGTTGCTGGAGGCAGGTTTTGAGAGTTAAAAGATTTAAGATAGTTTGCTCTCTCTGCTTCATGCTTGCTATTCAAAATGTGAGTCTCAGCTTCTGCTCCAGCCTCCACGCCTGCTGGCTGCTCCTTCTGCTCCACCATCATGGACCCTAACCCTGCAGAGCTGTAAGGACCAAAAAACCCTCTCTTCCTGAAGTTGTCTTAGTCATGGTTCCTTGGTTTTTTGAGACAGGGTTTCTCAGCAACAGCCCTGGCTATCCTGAAACTCACTCTGTTGACCTCACACTCACAGAGATCTGCCTGCCTCCTGAGTGCTGGGGTTAAAGGCATGTGCCACCACCACCTGGCTTGGTCCTAGTACTTTATCACAGCAATAGAAAAGTAGCTAAGAGGGACTGGAGAGATGGCCCAGAGGTTTAGAGCACTTGCTGCTGCTGCTGCTCCTGGCAACCCAAGTTCAAGTCCCAGAGCTCCCATGGTACCTCCATGGAACTCTAGTTCCAGGGGATCTCTTCTAGCCCCTGCCTGCATCAGGCACGCACATAGACATACATATAAGCAAAACAACCATACACATAAGATGTAAACTAATTTAGGTAATTTTAAAAAAAAAGAATCCAAAAGATGGAGAGAGTAAAAATTGGTCTCCAGTATCCCATGTACTGGGCCATTCTTAAAACTACCACAAGGCGTGCCTCAGGTTTGATCACTGCCCACAGCATGCTGACTATGTATGCAGCAAAGCATGGTACACCTGGTAGACATTGCCATCTGCAACAGCCAATAGGGTCCAGGTGAATCATCACTGAGGAAGCAAAGTGTTGACTCCAGGACAAGCAAGGTTTGTAAACTTTTCCTGTGAAAAGCCAGGTGATAAACATTCTATTATTGGAGCCATAAACATCTTCATTCCACCTGCTCAATGCAAAATGGATGCCAGTGAGATGACTCAGTAGAAACAACAACAACAACAACAACAATCTGGGTTCAATCCCCCCACACACATAAAGAAAAAAATCCAGACGCAACGATGTGCATCTGTAATCCTTACATGCCTATGGCAAGATGGAAGGTGGGTAGAGACAGGAGACTCACCTAGAAGCTTGCTGGCTAGCTAGCTTGGAGTACACAGCATGGCAGAAACAAGAGACACCCTGCCCTAAAACAAGAAATAAGAGAACTAACTCCCTAAAATGTCCCTTGACCTCTATACACATATCGTGACCCAAAAACAGAAAAGTAATACATTTACACTTATTTTTTTTAGTGATAAAGGAGTTGTACAAATGGGTATTGTTATGTGCTAATGCCTTCTTCTCTTTTTTTTCAAAGACAGGGTTTCTCTGTAACAACCCTAGCTGTCCTGGAATTTGCTTTGTTGACCCGGCTGGCCTTGAACTCACAGAGATCCACCTGCCTCTGCCTCATTAAAGGCTTGCACCACCACTGCCCAGCCTTTATTTTATTTTATTTAAGAAAAAAAGGCATTAGCTGGGCGTGGTAGCACATACCTTTAATTCCAGCACTCAGGAGGGAGAGGCAGGTAGATCTCTGTAAGTGTTAGGCCAGTCTGGTCTACAGGGTGAGTTCCAGGGCAGCCAGAACTATTACACAGAGAAAACCTGTCTCAGAAAAAAAAAAAAAAATAGAAAGAAAGAAAAGATTAGAGATTGAATCTAGGGCCTCGTGCATGCTAGGCTGGTACCCTCCCATTGAAATTCATCACTAGCCCACTGTAAAATTATTTACACAAACAGACAACAGTCAATTGGCTCCCTGGGTATCATGTTGGCTCTGCACCAACCACAAGAAAAACAAGGATCAATAGATCTCAGTTAATCATTTCCCCCCAACACCTGCAAAATCAGAAACCAGTTAATAGTTGAAGGATCAATTCAATATAACTGTAAAAGGGACTAGTATTTATTGAGGGCTTACTATGTGCTGGATGCTACGTTAAGAGACAGCTCATTTAGGGCTGGGGATGTAGCCAGAGAGTGGAGTACTCAGCTAGCATGCTGGGTGTTCTGCCTTCCATCCCCAGCATGCATAAGAAGGCATGGCAGGCGGTGCACACCTACAATCTCTGGAAGCAAGAGGATCAGGATTCCAAGGACACTCTCAGCTATAGCAAAGCTATACAGAAGACCTGAGGAGACAGCAGCTGGGGGAGGGAGAGGGAAGAAGAAAAGGGAGCCTGGGTGAGGAACAGGAAACAGAGGATTTATCATCTCGTAGAACTTTATGGTTTCAGGCAGGGCTGGCGCTTCAATGGTTGGAGTTTCAATGGCTCACTAGTTCATTCAAGCACCCAGGCTCTTTCATTCTCAAACCTCTCTCTCCCTTTGGGGCTTCACCCCATCAGCTCTCTCCATGACCACAGGATGATGGCTCAAGCATCAAAGCACCATTCTCAGAAGGAACACAGCCACATCTCCACTACCTATTCTTTTATTGTTGGTTTTCTTGGGGGTGGAGGGGTTCTGTTTGGCGACAGGAATTCATATTGCAGGCTAGCCTCCGACAAACTTGCTATGTACCCAGGGATGGCCTTGAAATCCTCATCCTCCTGCCTCAGCCTTCTAGATGCTAGGATTACAGGCACCAGCACCCCCCACTCCCCCCACCCCACCCCACCCCTGGCAGCTGGCTTCCTCTGTCTTCTTCTTAGACAAGAAAAAAATCTGTACCAAAAGCAGCTTCACACACGTTTCCTTCCACTAGGATTTGATATGTTCTGTCTTTAACTAAGCACTAAAAATGGGGGTGAGGGGGGGCTGGAGTAGTGTCTCCATTGGGATTCTGCTAGTTTAGCATGCAAGAGGTGCCAGGTTCAATACCCAGACCTGATAGTGGGCTTGATGGTGACCTAGCCTGTTATCTCAGCACTTGGAGACAAAAGCAGGACAACCAGAACACTTAGAAATGCAAAATTATCTTTAAGGCTAGCCTGGGCTACATGAGACCCAATTCCAAATGAATGAATGAATGAATGAATGAATGAATGAATGAATGAATGATCCTCTCTAAATATGGCCAGGGATGGGGTTGGGTTGAGTTTCTAAGATTAACAGACATGAAATCTGTTAGGAAGTAGGGGGCCTAAGAATGGACGATGGGTAAGTTATTTCAAATGGTATTAGTTTCCACATTTCACAGTGAGAAAATAAAATTTGCAAAAGGGGAAATGATTTGCCCAGAGTCACCCACTAGTACATGGAAGAGACTGGCTCAGTTCTGTGACTACAGTGCCCAAGACCTCAGCCCCTACATTGATGTTGTGTCTATAAAGGGGGAGCTGAGAGTGTTTAGAAAAAACAGAGGCATTCCAAACTTGCCTTGACATCAAGACAAATGAAGCCAGTCAGATGTGAATTGATCTCCCTAACAGGGCATACCACTTAGCTTAGCTTTGTAATAAACATACTCATAGTTCAGTGAGTAAAGCCACAACAATTTATTTAGCTTGCAATTAGATGGGTCAGCGACTTGGGCTGAGCTCCCATCTCAACTGGACACACTCAGCTCTCTCCCATCTACTGAGAGGTCAACTGGTGGCTACCTGGCCCATGAGAGACTCCGTTGGAATGGTCTGCCCGTTGCTCTAAGAGGTCCTTCATCTTCTAACAGGCTAGACTGGACTTGTTCACATGCAGGCTAGGAAGGATACTAAGACTAGAGAGGAAAAAAAAAAAAATACATGTAACCTCTTGAGGCCTAGATAGGATCTAAGAAGAATGACTTTTTGAATAAGAATTAAACTGAGTAAGAAGTTTCTCCTTTCCCCTCCCTCCTAGAAAGATAGACACTGACACAGTACTGTGCACACTACCTTGCTCCCTTGATGGCTAGAAAGAGCTCAACGGATAAAAGTGGCTGTTACATGGGCATGAAGACCAGAATTCAAATCCCAGAGATCACAAAAAAAGCTAGGTAGGTGTGGCACACACACACACACACACACACACACCTACATATATACAACATTTATACACACTGTACATACTACACACAAATTAAAAAAGAAGAAGGAAACAAAGCATTCAGTTTAAGAAGTATTCCTCAGGCTAACCTAATTCATGGTCAACATCACCTCAGCTCCTCCTTGAGGACAGGGACACTTAGCCAGAGCTGCTGATGAAGCCACGTAGTGGTAAGGTATGGATTCAATCCAGAGAGTTACAAAAACAGCACCATGGTCAACAGATCAAGGCTGGAACAAGGCCACCAGAGGAGAGCATCTGAAAACCAAATATTTAGGACCAAAGACAAAATTCCACCCACTCTGTGTGCGCCCTGACTCAAAACATACCAACCAGGGCAATCCTTTCTGTTATGCTGGCAAAATAAACATAAGATCTACATTCATTCACAAGTAGTTATTGACCAAACCCCCACAAACTTCAAAGAAATGAAATTCTCTCTTAATTATCCAATTGTCTTTGTTAAAGCACCCTTCCAGGGGGCCCAAGGATGCAGCTCAGTTAGCAGAAAGCCTGCCTAGTGTGCAGAGAGCCTTGTGTTTGAGTCCCAGTACTATGTAAACTGGGCATAGTGGTACAGCCTTGTAATCTAAGGACTTGGGAGGTAGTGCCTAGAGAATCAGAAATTCAAGGACATCCTGGGCTACCTAACAAGTTGGAGGCCAGCCTAGGCTATGCAAGTCTCTGGCTAAATAGAAAAAGAGCCAGGCAGTGATGGTACACACCTTTAGTCCCAGCATTAGGGAGGCAGAGGCAGATGGATCTCTGTGAGTTTGAGGCCAGCCTGGTCTACAGATCTAGTTCCAGGGCAGCTAGGGCTACACAGAGAACCCCTGTCTCAAAAAAGCAAAAAGGAAAAAGAAAGAAAGTTCTCCAGAATTACTTATAATTTTATTTTATTTTTGAGACAGGGTTTCTTTGTGGCTTTGGAGCCTGTCCTGGAACTAGATTTATATAACCAGGCTGGTCTTGAACTGACAGAGATCTGCCTGCCTCTGCCTCCCGAGTGCTGGAATTAAAGGCATGTGCCACCACCACCTGGCTGAAGCCCTGAGTTTTATCCCCTGTACTAGCCACATAAACTAGGCATTGTGGAACACACCTGTAATCTCATCCCTCCAGAGGAGGCAGGAGGTTCCAGAGTTCAAGGCCATCTTCAGCTGCATAGTGAGTTGAGCTACATGAGAACCTATCTCAAAAAAAAAAAAAAAAAAAAAAAAATGTGTGTTGTCGTCAGGCATGGTAGCACACACCTTCAAACCCAGTACTTGAGAGGCAGAGGCAGGACAATCTCTGTGAGTTCAGCCTGGTCTACAAAGAGTATTCCAGGACAGCTAGGGCTGTTACTCGGAGAAACCCTGTCTCATAGAGAGAGGGAGGGAGAGAGGGAGGGAGGGAGGGAAGGAAGGGAGGGGGGAGGGAGGGAGGGAGGGAGGGAGGGAGGGAGGAAGGAAGGAAGGAAGGAAAGTGTGTGTGCGTGCGCGTGTGCGTGCGTGCGTGCGTGCCTGTGTGTGCGTGTGCGTGTGTGCGCGCACGCGCGCTAGTTAAAGGGTATATAGCGCTCTTGGAGAAGACCCACGTTTGGTTCCTAGCACCCACTTTGGGCAGGTGACAACAGTCTATAACTCCAGCTCTAGGGAAATTCAACGCCTTCTTCTGGTCTCCAAGGGTACAGCACTCATGTGCATAAACCCATGTACAAACACATACTTACATATACATAGTTAAAAATAAAAATAAAGCCAGAACTCTGGAGGCAAAGGCAGATGAATATCTGAGAGTTTGAGAACAGCCTGGTCTACATAGTGAGTTCCAGGCCAGTCAGACCCTATTCCAAAACACACACACACACACATACACACACACACACACACACACACACACAATTAGTAAAATACATAAAATCTTCTAAAATGATATGTAAAAGACCCGATGAGTCTTTTTCCCTGAGTTCACCAAGCTCATCCAAGTGCTGTCTCTCACAGTTTATACCTTCGTATTTACATATCTAAAGCCTTCTCGAGGTTATGTCTAAGGAAAGACAGCGAGCACAGCCCGGCTGCATTCCATCTGATGAGCCCATTCAGAAATTTACAGGCTGTGGGCCTGAGCATGCGCAGTGTGAGGCCTGGCCCCTAGCATTTCTGAACGTGGCATCTGGTTCCTGTGAATTCTCATAACAAATGAAGGTTGCCAACATAAGCAACTCCCTCCAGATACAGGTGAAATAATAGTCTTGCTGAGCGGACCCTCGCAACAGGAAAACATACAGAGTTAGCTCACCCAGCGTTCTCTAACAGCAACTCACTTTCCATAGGACCAAAGCCACAGAAAGCCAGCCAGCCGGTCAAGAATGTGGAGGGAATTCCCCTCCTGCTGAGCTGGGCAGGGACCCCATGTTTCTGGATAAACTAAAGTGACTGCCCACCCCAAGAGCAGAGTACCAAAAAAAGCAGAGAGGTTCTTTAGTTTCCCTTGGCTTGTTCTTGGGAAGAAGCATGAGTACAGAGAATGTGTGTGGATATGAATGCAGAAAATATATAGAATGTAGAAGCTGAGGAGATGGCTCAGCAGTCAAGAGCACCCACATGACAGCTGACAACGATCTGTAACACTGGTTCTAGGACATCTAACACCCTCTTCTGGCCTCTGCAGGGACCAGGCATGCAGGTGGTGCACAGACATACATGCAGGGGAAACACCTATACACACACACACATACATACATACATACATACGTGAAATAATAGTGTTCACTGTGAATTCTTTTTGTTGAAAAGAACAATTTCTAATATGAGGACATTACAGCTAAGTAATCTCTAATATACTTAATTACAGACTGTCATGGAGCTACTAAAAATACAATGCAGATGATTAAGAATTATCACTGGGCCAGGTGGTGACACACGCCTTTAGTCCCAGCACTCAGAAGGCAGAGGCAGGTGGATCTCTGTGGGTTCGAGACCAGCCTGGTCTACAAGAGCTAGTTCCAGGACAGGCTCCAAAAGCCACAGAGAAACTGTTAGAAACCTGCAGACTCACCCTGTTGGGTCATGCCCAACCCCCACCTTTTTAATAGTAATAAGAGGTGGGAATGTTGAGGCTGGGCAGTCTGTGGGCCCCGCCTCTGATGGGCGGGACGTATAATCACTAAGTCAGGCCTTACCTGGCTGGGCGGAGACTGGGTTATGCAAGCCCCACTGCCCAAGCTACCTGGCCGCAGAGACTGGGTTACGCATGCGCAAGCTCCCCTTTTAAAGCAAGCGCGCCAAGTGTCCCTCTCTCTCTTGCTCTCTCTTGCTCTCTCTTGTCCCTCTCATCTCCCTCTCTCTTGCTTCCCTCTCTCGCTCTCTCTGGGGCCCCCTTTATCTCTCTCTCTCCCCGCTTTCGGTTGGCCACCAGCTACCCCCTCTTTCCTCTCCCCTCTCTCAATAAACTCCACGTGGGCGCTCAATCTCGTGTTTGTGTTTCTTAGGCCATAGCAGCTGCAAAACAACAACAGAAACCCTATCTCAAAAGACCAAAATAAAATAAAAGAATTAGCATCTGGCTGGAGAGATGGCTCAGCCATTAAAGGCTAGGCTCACAACCAAAAATATAAGAATTAGCAATAGTGGGATACAGACATGCTCACTGCGTCTACTGCACAAAGATCCAAGTTCAAATCCCCAACATCCACAAGTCCCAGGTACAGTGACACACAGATGTAATTGTTGGATTGGTGGGGGGTGGGGGACTTGGAGACACATGGGTTCCTGGAGCTCATTGACCAGCTAGACTAGCCAGT
The DNA here is from genome assembly GCA_030556225.1 of Cricetiscus sungorus. Classification (NCBI taxonomy): domain Eukaryota; kingdom Metazoa; phylum Chordata; class Mammalia; order Rodentia; family Cricetidae; genus Cricetiscus; species Cricetiscus sungorus. The sequence goes on from JANBXA010000069.1 coordinate 82,506,034, forward strand.
TAGTAAACTCCAGGCTCCAAAAAGTAAGGTCAAGCAATTAAGGAAGATAGCAGACATGGACCTCTGGTCTCTATGTACAAGTGCAAACAACTTTATACACCCACTCAAACAATTACAGATGACCCATGGAGGGAAAGATTAATGCCGAGGGCTGGGGATATAGCTTAGCCCGTAAGGGGCTTGCCTTCATGCACTTCATGAACCAAGGCATCTTGATGCACACCTATAATCCCAGCACTCAGGAGGCACGAGCGGGAGCATCGGGAGTTTATACTCATATTCGGCTACATAGCAAGTCCACAACTTAGCTGCATGAGACCATGTTTAAAAAGGGTGGGGGGAGTAGCATTACCATCCCAGCACATGCTTGGGAGGTTTACCGTGCGGAGGGGGTTTGGGAGTTTAGGTCATCCTCAGCTATACAGCAAGTTCAAGGCCAGCCTGGTCAATATAAACCTGGAGACAGAGCAGAAATGGAGGAAAGACCAGCAAGGAGCACGTCAGTCAAGGGCATATAACTGGTGCTAGACAGATGTGCGAAATCTGCTCCTCTGGCCTCCGCCTCCCAAGGGTAGTGATTGCACGGATGCACCTCTTGCCTGGCTTGCTTACATGGTGCAACAGAAAATGGAACTCAGCTACTTCATACGTGCTAGCAAAGTACTCTGTTAGCACAGCTCTCTCTGTTGCCTGTGACGCACAGGGCCCTGAGTTAGATACCCAGAATGAGGTGGGAAGCTAACTGAAAAGAAAAGTTACATTACTCACATTATCATCCGTTTCTATAGACTTTTTTTTTTTTTTCTTAAAAACAACAAAACAAAGGCTGGAGAGATGCCTCAGCGGTAGAGAGCACTGACTGCTCCTCCAGAGGACCCGGGGTTCAAATCCCAGCACCCACATGGCAGCTCACAACTGCCTGTAAGTCCAAGATCTGACACTCTCACACAGACGCAAACATGCAGGCAAAGCACCAATGTACATAAAAATGAATAAATAATTAAAAAACAAAACAAAAACCATTTGCCAGTGGCAGGGTTCTAAATGAAGCAGAGAAAAGTATGATTTACAAATCCTACTGTCAGCTTCCTACAAGGTCCAAATGGTGAAAAGATCCCCAACTCCACCCCCCCCCCACCTTCCAGCGCCTCTTGGTGAGTCAAGGAAATCCTCCCTCCGGGCCCCCCACCGTGGCAAATGGAGAAAGTCAGACCAACATGGTCCAAAAAGTCTGCTGCTCGGGTAGAAGTTGAGGGAGACATGAGTCAACAGCAACCGCAGTGGAAATTACTTCAGGCGTTTAGTTGACAGTGGGCTCGAGTCTGAATCATTCCAGTGGCATGGACTCCTGGCTGGAATCAGAGTATTCCATGGAGGATAAAGGCCATGACAGCACCCGGCTACTCACGTGTTCTGGGCAGAATCAACCCAAGACAGTATCGGTCCAAGCAACATGAAGACACTTGCAGGTCTGGGTGCTATAAAAGAGACGCCAGGAGAGGGATCAGAACACTGAGGGACTTACACTGGGAGGAGAGCTTGGAGATGCTGAGAATGAACGTCGGAAGCCTTGAGATGGTCCACCCCTGCCATCGCAGCATCCGGGAGCTGGAAGCACCAGAACTTGGAGCCAAGACAATACTCATTGTTCGCTCCCCAGTGAGTTCCAGGGAAGGTGAAAAATTTAATTTAAAACGAGTGGAGGGGCTGAAGAAATGACTCAGTGATTAGAGTACTTGCTGCCCGTGCACAGGATGGAAGCTGGGTTCCCAGGACTCAACCGGGCAGCTCGCCATCACCTGTAACACCAGCTCCAGGGGGATCTGACATCTTCTGCCTTCTGGGAAGGGAACTGGTGTGGTGTACATACACAGACTCAGACACAAAAATAAAAAGGTGGGGAGGCTAGGAAGACAGCTGAGTCAGTAAAATGTTTGCTGTGTGAGTGGGAGGACCTGAGTTCAACCCCAAGCTCCCATGTGAACATGGATGAAAATGTGCACCTGTCACCAAGGCCCAGGGTTCCTGGGAATTACTATCTGGCCATCCTAGAATGATTGGAAAGCTCCTAATAAAAGACACTATCTCAAAAAAAAAAATCTGTCATTTGTAAGTTAAAAGTGATAATACTTGGGACTGGAGAGATGACTCAGCAGTTAAGAGCGATGGCTGCATTTCCAGAGGTTCTGAGTTCAGTTCCCAGCACCACATGGTAACTCACAACCATCTATAATTTAATTTCCTGGGAATCCCATGCCAACTTCTGACCTCTGTGGAAATGTTTTACACACACACACACACACACACACACACACACACACACACACACACACACACACATACTTTTAGGCAAGACACCCATACACATAAAATAAATAAAAGAACAAAAATACATTGAAATGTATTTTCAGCAGGCCAGTGGTGGTGCAGGCCTTATATCTCAGCACTCATGAGGCAGAGGCAGACAGATCTCTGTGAGTTTCAGGCCAACCTGGTTTTCAGACAGCCAAGAATACACTGTAGAACCCTGTCTCAAAAAAAAAAGGTATATTTTCTACCATTCCCAATAAATTCCTATGTATTTTTTGTTTTTTCTTGGTTTTTCCGAAACAGGGTTTCTCTGTGTAGCTTTGGAACCTGTCCTGGAACTCACTCTGTAGACCAGGCTAGTCTCGAACTCACAGAGATCCAACCGCCTCTGCCTCCCAAGTACTGGGACTAAAGGTATGCACCACCACTGCCCGGCTCTTATGATTTTTGTACATTTCTTTTTGAACCTTATGTTATGCAAACATATCTTTTAAGTAATATTTTTCTGGTTAACAAGTAATACATGTCCAATTTATGAAATCTGGGAAATCAGAGAAGTACAAAGGAAGAGATTTGAAATGCTCAAATCTGACCACTGTTCTGTATGCTCTCTATCCAACTTGTTTTGATGGCACACATAAAACGCATACCATTAATGATTATCCTGTAAAATCAGTTTTAACGTCCAGATCTTTTTCATTTAGCACAGGACTCTTCCCTATCATTAAAGAATACCCGGATATAAATGAGGCAGGCATCCGATCTGTAAGTATGCATTCTAGTGATTCTTTTTAAACTGTTCACAAGTTTTTACCAGTACATATCTGCAATTAGTATTCCTGCTGAGAACTGTTGGTCACTTGCTAGACTGAACATTGGGACTGGGATTACCCTGAGGTCAAGGGCATGAGCTCTGTCCAAGTATAACCTTTTCAGAAGGGTCTTTCCTCAGGGCATGCCCTCTAGCCCTCCCAGTGCCTGTCTCAAAAGTCAACAGAACAGAATGGAAAATTCTCCAGACACAGATTTTTCTCTGAACTAATTTTTTGAAAGACACCTTCAGTTTCTGTGTGTGTGTGTGTGTGTGTGTGTGTGTGTGTGTGTGTGTGTACACAAACATTGGTAGTTTAGATTTTTCTCAGATAAATTTTCCATTTCTTCAAGAATTTTTCATCTCTTAAAAAAATCTGTAATTCAGGCTGGAGAGATGGCTCAGCAGATAACGGCACTGCCTGTTCTTCCAAAGGTCCTGAGTTCAATTCCCAGCAACCACATGGTGGCTGACAACCATCTGTAACGAAATCTGGTGCCCTCTTCTGACCTGCAGACATGCAAGCAGAACACTGTAGATATAATAAATAAATATTTTTAAAAATCTGTAATTCAGCCAGGCAGTGGAGGCACATGCCTTTAATCTGAATAATCAGGAGGCAGAGGCAGCTGGTTCTCTGAGTTTGAGGCCAGCCAGGGCCATTACACAGAGAAACCCTGTCTCAAAAAACAAAACAAACAAACAAAAAATCTGTAATTCACTAGAAGAGAATTTATTTTTGATGCTGTCACTTTATATTTATTTATTTTAAGATGAGCTCTCACTACATTGCCCAGATTTTTCCTGAACTCCTGGCCTCAAGCAATCCTCTTGTCTCAGTTTTCTCATATTTCATAGAATTAATTACCTTTATTTAAAAAGAAAAAGTAAGCCGGGAGGCAGAGGCAGGCAGATCTCTGTGAGTTCGAGGCCAGCCTGGTCTACAGAATGAGTGCCAGGACAGGCTCCAAAACAATACAGAGAAACCCTGTTTCAAAAAAAAAAAAAAAAAACCAATAATAATAATAATAATGAAATAAATAAAAAATAAAATGAAAAGAAAAAATAAACTGTTTTACTGAGATATATTCCACAGATCATCAAACACCCTTTTACAGTGCACAATTCAGAACTGTAGATGTGCCTGAACAGCACAATGCTTGTTTAACATGTGTGAGATCCTAGGTTCAATTCCTGGCAACATAAAAATAAATAAATAGGTGCCAGCAGGGTGGCTAAGTGGATAGAGTAACATGTCACACAGGCCTGACGACCTGAGTTCAATACCTGGAGCCAATGTCGAGAGGAGAAAACTGGCGCCCAAAAGTTGCCCTCTGACCTACTCGTGAGTACTGTGACACATGTGTCACCTCTCCCGGCATCCACATCCACACAATAATAAGTGAATACAGTATGCAGGGGTTAAAGAGATGGCTCAGCAGTTAGGAGCACCGGCTGCGCATCCAGACGACACAGGTCAAGGTCCAGGCACAACAGATGTAACTCCAGTTCCAGGTGAGCTGAAGCCTTCTGCTGACCTACACAGGCATTAAGTTCACACATAGTACGAAGACACACATCAAGCAAAACACGCGTACATAGGAAATAAAATGTACAAAATTCTATAGTTGTAGTATTTGTGGTCATACAGCCATGTTGCTCTCTAATTTCATATTTATTTATTTTGAGATAGACTCCCATTCTGTAACTCTGGCTGGCATGAAACTTGATATGTAGACCTGAAACAGTGATGACAGAGCATGAGTGAGACCCTAGGTCGATCCCCCAGTAGCCCCCCCCACCTCTCCCCCCACCCCCTACTCCCTACCCCCCACCCCTCACCCCCCACCCCACCACCCCACCACCCGCCACAGCACACACAAAACATTTTAGCATTCTATATACAGCTTTGCCAAGGGTTACAATCACATCCATCTACTTATACAACAATTTATCCATCTATTTATCCACACGAAAGCATGCACACAATGTCCATAGCAGCATCTTTCAAAATAGCTAAACATCAAAACAAAAAAGCCACAGATCCATTAACCGATGAGTCGATAAACAAAATGTGCCAGCTACATTAGAATGATAGAGAATGTTCTCCTCAGCCATGAGCACAGAAATACTGACTGGTGCTACAGTGTGGAAGGACCTTGAAAACATGATGGTAAATAAAAGAAGCCATGCATAGAAGCCCACACCTCACTGGGTGTGGTGATGCATGGAGGAAGCTGAGGCAGAGGGATTGCAAGTTCTAGGCCAGGCTGAGGTACATTGCAACAATGAGTCTTCAGACAAAACACATAGAGCAGAGGTCCTCCATTCTCCTAATGCTGTGACTCTTTATAATACAGTTCCTCATGTTGTGGTGACCCCAACCACAAAATTATTTTCATTGCTACTTCATAACTGTAATTTTGCTACTGTTATGAATGGTAATGTAAATATTTTTGGAGATAGAGATTTGCCAAAGGTGTTGTGACCCCTGTCCCCAAGTTGAGAACCACTGCCATAGAGGCAAAAGGGATCTGAGTGACTACAGCTGGGTTGGGCATGGATGATTTGACAACTGGTGTAAAAGCTCTTTTGGGGTTGACTAAAATCTAAAATTAGAAACTGGGGTATGGTGGGCACTTTAATCTCAGCACTCAGAAGGCAGAGGCAGGCATATCTTATGAGTTAAAGGTTGTTTGTGGTATTATGGATTGAGCCTAGGATCTCTTACTTCCAACTCTCTCTCTCTCACACACACACACACACACACACACACACACACACACACACACACATGCACGCACCCATTATATGACAAAACTTTTCCTAGAAAATGCAACACATTCACCTACTCACCCCAGATAGAGAACCCACAACCAATCAAATAATGGATAGCACCAAAGTCCAACATGAGTTTTACTGGGGTTAAGTGCAAGGAATATAGGTGAAGGGTTACTCATGGGTGACAGCTCACCAAGCTGGGCAGCTCAACAGGCTGGAGAGTGTCCTCTCGGAGTGCTTCTTTGGCCTAAACCTCTTCAGGCAGCTCAGCTGGTTTCTGCTTGGTCAAGGCAGCTTTCACCGCTTAGCTTCTCTGAGAATCTTCTTTGCAGCTTGGTTTTGATACCCTGAGTGGGACCCTCAGCTTTCACTGCTGACTCTGGCAGGGAGGGGCCTAGTGAATCTGGTCAGTTTCAGGGACTTCCTGAAGCTCTTAAGTTGTTTACCTCCCTGTTTAAGGAGTTTCCCTGCAGGTTAGATTATTTCAATCTCAGAGGTAACTGTTATACAACACACACATAGTTTTGTTTTTATTTTATTTCTGTGTACTGATGTTTTACACACCATATGTGTGTCTGATGGCCACAGTGGCCAGAAGAGGGCATCAGACCCTTGGGGCTGGAGTTACAGCGGGTTGTGAGCCACCATGTGGGTGCTGGAAACCAAACTCAGACCCTCTGGAAAAGCAGCCAATGCTCTTAACCAGAAATTATTCAAAAACAGCTTGACCCGTTTCTCTAGTCCCTAGGGCTTTTGTTTGTGAGACAAGGCCTATAGTCCAGGGTGCCCCTAATGTCATTATGTAGCTGAGGTTGGCTGTGAACTTATCCTCCTTCCACCTGCCAAATGCTGCAATAATGAGCGTCCAGCACCACATTCATACTTTTCAAGCCTCTTTTTTTTTTAATTCTATCATCCCATTTCTCAAAATCTAACTCTAATAAACAATGCAGGAAGTTGTGACACAGACAGTCGCTAAGCATGTTATTCAGGTTTCTCCGCTGAAAGAGACAAAATAATGACCAGGCTCCTTAATCATTAAACTTTCTCTAGAGATGCCTTGCTGTCTTTCTTTTCTCTGAAGGGAAAACCAGCCAGTCTCCAAAGGGGCCAGCCTGGGCAACAGTTGCTGGGTGGCTCTCCCATAAGGTCACGTTAGAAGGAGGCTATCAGGCACCTGGCCACCTCTGCTCATTTCTCCAAAAAGGCAGGCACAGGAGGCACTCACGTGCTACATAACTATATATGCAGGCAGACACAAGTGGTACATAGAGAAAGGGTTTCTCCCTAACATACCCCAGCCCCATTTTGGGGGACTAACCAGTACTGCTGCAAGGAAACAGAACATCATCTTTTTTTTAAAAATTTAGTTCAGTGTTTCTCACTCTTTGTTCAGAGTTTTTTTTTTTTTAATTTAAATTTGAAACAAGCTTGTTTTGCATGTCAATCCCAGTTCCTGCACCTTCCTGTCCTCCCCTGCCCCCCACCACCACCTTCCATCCCCTTTCTGCTCCCCAAGGAGGGTGATGCCTTCCATTGGGAATCTTCAAAGTCTGTCACATCATTTGGAACAGGGCCCAGGCCCTCCCTACATGTGTCTAGGCTGAGGGAGTATCCCTCTGTGTGGAAAGGGCTCCCAAAGTCCATTCGTATACTAGGGATAAATACTGATCCACTACCAGAGGCCCCATAGACGACCCAGTCCTCCTGACACCCACGTTCAGGGGGTCTGGGTCAATTCTGTGCTAGTTTCCCAGCTATCAGACTGGGGTGCATGAGCTCCCTCTTGTTCAGGTCAGCAGCTTCTGTGGGTTTCTCCAGCCTGGTCTTGACCCATCTTCTTCTTTTTTAAAGACATATGTATTCATTCATATGAGTGTTTGGCCTTCATGCACACCAGGAGAAGAAATCTGATCCCATCACAGATGGCTGTGAGTCATCATGTGGTAGCTGGGAATTGAACTCAGGACCTCTGGAAGATCAGACAAATGCTCTTAACTGTTGAGCCATTTCTCCAGCCCAGTACATCATCTTCTATTATTTATTTTTTAGTTACCATTTGATATCAGTACATAATAAGCACATATCTGGAATATAGGATAACTTACTTTAAATTTGTTTACATTTAATTGTATGTATGAACACATGTATGTGTCATGACGTGTCTGAGGTCAGAAAATAACTTCTGAGAGTTGGTTTCTCTTGCTACAGGATTGAGCAGCAAGTCCCTGCACAGCAGGCCATCTTTTTGTCCCCAGGATAGCTTAGACAATCTTTTATATACATATATAAACTATGCATGACACTTTATTCTGTCATTTTGTTTACAATTGAAACTCTGAAATTCAAAATTAACGTCCTTCTTATACCCACTAGAAAAGGTTTCAATCTTGTGGACTTCACTGCTCAGCTGCCCTCTGTCTAAAGGAACCTGGATAAGCCACCTGCCATCCAGTTTTACCGTTATCCTCTTACCCACAATTTCCCTTGGGAAGACCAAGTCCTTAGGGATGGCACAGGCATCTCAGTCAGTCAGAGTAGGGCATTTGGGGCTCTTCTGTACAGGCTCTTCGGGCTGGCTTAGGCACAATCCTCCTCTGAGCAATGTGGACTATATGTAGCTCACTCAACTCTTCCTCCAGTTCACAAACTAGCCAGGCTTGGAATTTCTGGAAAGATTTCAACTGAGGAACTGGTACAGAACTTGATAGCATTCTCACCATCACCGGCTTCAGCCTCCTCGGCTGTGGTGGTACTGAGTGCAGCCTGAGAGATGCTGGACTCAAGACGTAGCTGCTCCCCGCTGGGCTTCACAATCTTGTCCTTTTGGAGGGCCGGCTTAGAAAGAAGCTCAACTCTCGTGAGACCTGCTCATATCTGGGTGACCTAATCAAAGATTCTCTTTAAGTCTTTTGCCACTTCCTCAGAGCATAATATATGCACATTACAGGACTTGGAGGCACAGTGGATGAAATGGCTTACACTTTACACTTGGAGAGATTGGGCTCCAAGGAGACATACTTGGACGTAGGGACTCACCCGAACTATAGGAAATGGATCTGTGATACAGATCCAGCAAGTCTTCTAGCTTCAAGTCCAGGCTCGCAACCATTGAAGCTAAACCGCTTTCTATGGGTTTGCTTTTGGGTTTGGACTCAAGGTTTCTCTAGGTAGTCCCAGCTGGTCTGGGGCTAGATACAAACACCAGATTGGCCTCTGACGTGGGGCAACCCTTCTGTCTCTGCCTCCCAGGGGCTGGAATTACAGATTGAAAGTGCTTTTTGGATTTTGCCAATCAGGGTTATGGAGGCTAATAGTGACCAGTAATTTTCATGTGAATGCCGCTTATTATAACAGCAGAGACACTTCTCAGCTATTTCCAGTGGTCTGTGTCTCCTTTCAGGGCTGGGCTGGTACAACCTGGTCATTTCCCATTAAGTGATTGGCCCGCGCCCCTATCAATTTCTAGGAGCCTTGTGTATGTTAGTGAAAAGGGTCCTTTCTGTATTCAGAACTGAAAACGTATTTCCCCAGATTGCTTTCTGACTTCACTTACAGTGATTTCTACCATAAAGAAATTATATTTGAGTATAATCATCATGTATCAATTTTTATTTTACAGATTCTGGCCTTAGTTACACACGTATACAAAATTTCCATTTATTAAATAGTAAAATATTCTCTGACAAATTTTTGGAGTACTTTTATAGGCTTCCTTTTTTTTCTCTCTTTTGACATTCAATTCATTTGGAATTCATGCCAAAGATAAGAATTTGAGTTTTCCCCCAGATAGTTATTCAGTTGTCCTTACACTATTTTTTTTCAGATTGTCAATATTTTCCAGTAAGTTATCATCTGTTAAATTCTACTGTCAACTTTCAAATGATATTTCTTTACAAAAAAAAAATATACTAAGTGAAGTCATTTTATTTCATTCCTTCCCCATACTGCATTTATGAATCAATACCAAGAACATTTTGACTGTTTGGTAAGAAAGGCCAACTGTACAATTCTGGTTAAAGTCTATTCTTGTGTTTTCCCTTGATGGATATTACACATTAAAAGCTACAGTTACAGGACCAGCAAGATGGTTCAGCTGATAAAGGCGCCTGCTGACAAACCTTAGGCCCTGGGTTAGAATCCTAAGGCCTACATGGTGGAAAGAAAGAACCTATTCCTGCAAGTTATCCTCTGACCTCCTCACAGACACTGCAAATAAAGACATGATAAAAAATTTCAGCTATAGTCACGAAGACTATGTCAGGGCTGGAGAGATGGCTCAGCTGTTAAGAGCACTGGCTGCTCCTGCAGAGGACCCGGGTTCAGTTCCCAGCACCCACGTGGTATGGTTCATAACCATCCATATCTCTAGCTCCAGGGGACCTGACTTCCTTCATCATCAGATATGCACACAGCGCACACACATACGTGTAGGCAAATCACTCATTCACATAAAATAAATCTAAAAACAACTTGGTAAAGAGTTTGTCAAAACATGGGAGGAAACACAGCCAATGAAGTTTGCCAAGTGAACTAGGAAGGATCTGAGCGTCACGCTAACCAAGAATGTGACTACACTGGGCAAACTCGCGCAGAAGAGACTCACACAGCCGTGCCCCAGAAGGCAGGCTGATTTTTCTGGAATGTGGGGATGACTGATTCCTCCCACCTTCCCCCCTCCCCAACTTCTCTGTGAAGTGGTGACATCAGCATAATTTTCAAATTTTTGCCTTTTAATAACGGCGTTTTTGCCCATGTGTGTTTTTCTTTTCTGCCTCGGGAGACTTTATGAAAATGAGAAATAAAATCTTGTAAACCCACAAATGGGGGCGGGGGGGGGGGGGACGCAAAGAAAAAGATCTCATGCTTGGAAAATTCCAGAACGTTTTGGGAGGGACCGAGCAGTGGAGGAGTGACAACAGACACCACAAAGCTGTGAAGGGAAAGACCAGAAAGCCTAGGCGGAGTCACGATTACAGTGATGTCACTTGTGGACAGGACAGAAGACTCCTCTTCCGGGAGACAAGGCTGACTTGTGTCCTGAGACACCTAAAAATGCTCCTGCCTCTTTTATCCCAAGGGAACCAGGGTCACTCTGTTTAACATCTCTGGCTGCTACCGTGGAGGCCTCGGGAAAGTAGATAACTGTTTGAGAAGGTACTTGAGTGGCTGGGATAAAGGACACAGCAGGCTGGAGGAGGTCAGTGCCAGTCAGGAAACCCCGTAGAACACCCAAGGACGGCTGCAGGTGGACCCCAGAGAGGCGAGGGCTAAATTCTCCTATCCTTATCCCAGTATTACAAAACAAAAAGCTTCAACTGTAGCAGTGATGCCCCAATGTGTAGACAAGACGGGTGGGACTCCCAGACCCAGCAGTCACCTCCCTCCCTGAGCAGCTACTTCTAAAAGCTGATGATGAGACCTTCTCAGTCCCCACTCACTAACTCCATGTTTCCTTCGTTCTGAAGCCCTATCTCAAGTGCTCACCCAGGGCCCATCCCCACTCCATCTTGATTCTACGTATGAAGTCCTGCGTCTATAGGAAAGGAGCTCCAAGCCAGGCGTTGGTGGCGCACAGCGATCTTTGAGTTTGAGGTCAACCTGGTCTACAGAGTGAGTTCCAGGACAGCCAAGGCTGCACAGAGAAACCCTGTGTTAGAAGAAAGAAGCTAAAGGAGAAGGAGAGGGAGCAGAAGAGGGGAGGAGGAGAAGAGAGAGAGAGAGAGAGAGAGAGAGAGAGAGAGAGAGAGAGAGAGAGAGAGAGAGAGAGAGGAAAGAAGAGAAAGAAAGGAAGAAAGGAAGGAAGAGAGAGAAAGGAAGGAAGGGAGAGAGAGGAAGGAAGGAAGGAAGGAAAGGAAGAAAGAAAAAACAGGTATTCCAGTGCTCTTAGCCTGCCTGAATGAACTAAAGAGCTTCCCAAAACACAGAGCTGTGGGCCCCTTCACCATCTCACCTGATGTGCTGGGTGCTCTTCTCTGATTGGCTTTCAGGTTTGGTTTTGGCTTTTTGAGACCACGTTTTGTATAGTCTGGTCTGGCCTTGGACTTGATTTCTGATCCTCCTGTCTCTATGTCTCAAGTCCTGGAATTACTGGTGTGGGTGCCATGGTGGGGATTGACCCTGTGTGTGCTCAGCTACTGAGCCCAATCCCAGGCCCCAACTTCATGCATTTTGCTGTAGTTATGGAGAGCTGGCCACTATTTACAGTGTCCTTGTTGTTTGTGGTACTGGGACCTGCAAGCAGTGGGTAAATGCTCTACCCCTGAACTACATTCCCAGGCCTCTCTCGGTATTATTATTATTATTATTATTATTATTATTATTATTATTATTTTATTGGTTGGCTGTGTTTTAAAACATTTTTTGTTCTATTTATTTATATCCACATATATGTTATATATGTACATGAATTTGAGGAGAGTGTCATATGCCATGGTGTAAATGTGGAAGTCAGCTTTGGGAAATTGGTTCTCTCCTTCCACCATGTGGGGCCTGGGGATCAAATTCAGGTCACCAGGCCTGGCAGCAAGCAACTGTACCCACTAAGCCACCTCACCTGCCCTCATGTATCACTTTGGGGGACATGGTCTCACTGTGTAGCTTAAACTGGTCTGGGGCTGGATATGTAGCTTAGAATGGCTTCAAACATGTGGTCCTCCTGCCTCAGCCTCCCAAATGCTAAGCTTGTAGGCATGTGCCACCACATGATCAAAACATTGGTGTTATCTTTGCATCCTTGTATTTTCACACAACCCACATTTCAGCCTATCAGCAGATCCTGTGACCCCTCCCATCCACCGCCTGTCACTCCAGCCACCAATCTCTCCCTAGACACTAGAGTCTCCTCCAAAGTGGCCTCCCAGCTTCCACCTCCTGTCCTTACTCTCTTCAGGTAACTGTCACTCTAGCTCCCCAAGAATTCTTTTAAAGGCATAACTCATGTCCTTCTCTATTAAGAGCCACTGGCTGCCTGTGTACTGTGGAGTAAAAACCCAGTCCATACTACCATATAGAAGGCTCTCTGATTTTAATTCCTGCCATTTTCCCTCTCCTGTCACTCTGCTCCAACTCATTGTCCTTCCTTTTATTCATCATCCTGTCCACATTTCCAACCCCAGGACCTTTGCATATTCCCTTCACCCAGAAGGCTCTTGGCCTCCCCTACCCCCACCTCCTCCAAATATTTGTTCAAAATTCCCTTTAGCAGCAGAAATTTCCCTAGCCACCTCATTTAATAACTTACACTTCCCTTGTACCCAGAATTCACATTTGCTTTCCCAGCTTTTGTTTTCTCTGTTTTGCATTCATCACTGTCTTGCATGCTATAATGTTTCATATTTGTAACTAGACTGCCAATTGTCCCTCCCAGTGGGACAGGATTGCTCTGAGGACATTGATGTCTACGCTTTGTTTACGTCTTGAATAGGGGGCTTGGCACATAGTAGGCATTCGATAAATATTTATTAAATCAATGAACGAATGGACTCTTGCCCTAGATCTTTTCCTGATAACCTGTGCCCAAGAAGCCCTCGATTGATAATGGTTGCTAAGCACCTGCCAAAGGTCAGAGTTGCAAATGGAAATATGTTCCTCCATGTTCTCTGCCCCGCTGGCATGCAGCGACCTAGGAAAAGCAGAGAACTGTGATGATATCTCTGACGAGGAGGACGGTGGGATTAAGTACTAGGAATAAGAGGAAGGATGTCTCCGCCCGTCTGCTCAGAGGCTGAGCTCTGCCTGGCTCGCTGCCTGCTCCCAGAAACAGGAAGTGTCCAGAAGGGAAGTGGCTGCAGACGTAGCGAGGGATAAAATGCCCTGTGCCTGAGACAGAACACTTGAAGCTAGTCATTCTGGAGCCTTCCAAGAGTCCATTCCTGGGGGATGAGTAAAATCCGCTCCGTGGTGCCTTCATGACTCATTTTGGATGGCAAGCAAACTGCAGCTTCAAGTCAGGGCGAGCAGGTGCTTCCGCCTCTGGGATTCCCAGCTGGGCTGACTGGATGCTGAAGGGAGGAGGTGGGTGGTACCATTGGCCTGCATCTGTGCCAGCATCTCCCAGAGTGGAAAGTGTGCCCCCTGACAGGCCATAGGTACCGGTGCTGCATAGACCACAGCTTCTAGAAACAGTTATACAAGAAAGTACACCTGAGATTAAAACCTAAGGATGGCCAAAAGCAGGTAGATAGCTCTGAAGCAAGTCACCTCGCCAATGTTGTCTTCCTACAAAGCCATCGCCTAGAGGTCCCTTTCAAACCTACTTTCTCTTTGTTCAGCTATGTGTTTTGAGACAGGCTATTACTATGTAGCCCAAGTTATTGTGGGACACGGATCCCCTTGCCTCAGTCTCTGAAGCGCTGGGTTACCAGGCATATGGCACCATACCTTTCTTTTTTTCAGAAGAGTGTGGTAAATGGGGGCACGCCTATTCTCAGCTTCCTTTCCTCTCTATAGAGTTCAGGATTCCCCATCTGGGGATGGTTCCATTCATAGTGGATGTAGCTTCTCCCCTCAATCAACATAATCAAGGGGCTGGAGAAATGGCTCAGTCACTAAGAGTTGCTCGAGGACCTAGATTCAGTTCCTAGCACCCATAAGTGGCTCTCTACTCCTGTCCCAGGGTATCTGCTGTAGCTTTGGCCAAAAAGCAGCCAGGACATCAAACACACATCGGGAAACACAGTACTCAGGTGGAAACAAGGCCGAGACATCAATTCATTTCCAGAACAGCAGAAAAACCACCCGGCGTAACCACACTGATCTACCTACAGACAAGCACTGATCTACCTACAGACAAGCCCTGGGCAATGGGCAGCTCAAAGCTGAGCAGGTTATTATGAGCGTTTAAATCATGCTAATAAAAGCTGCACTTGCTTTTTAATGCCTCCCTGAAAACCAAAGCAGGTCATCTTCAAACCTGCCCTTTGATAAGAGCTTAAAGATAGCTGGGTGTGTCATTCCCACATATGGCTTCTAACTTGCTACTCACTGAGCAGAGCTCATATGTTAAGAATTTCAAAGGAGCCTAGACGTTGGTGGCCCACGCCTTTAATCCCAGCACTCGGGAGGCAGAGGCAGGTGGATGGATCTCTGTGAGTTCAAGGCCAGCCTGGTCTACAAGAGCTAGTTTCAGAACAGCTTCCAAAACCACAGAGAAACTCTGTCTCGAGAAAACCGGGGAAAAAAGGATTTCTCGGCCTGCTTTTTGTTTTGTTTTTGCCTAAGCATCTGGCCTTGAACACCTTTCCAGTGGCCAGTGTATCTGTCTCTACAAACTCAGTGTGCTTCCTGCCAGTGTGCTTTCCATGCGATGAAAGTGGCCCAAAGATGGGTGCTGCCATAGAGACCCCTAGAGCCAAAGCAGGCTCTTTGTCCTCCTGATGTTGCTGACTCTTAGCTGCCTTGAGCTCTCAACTACTCTGCTTTCTCCTCGCTTATCCCACAACTCATATCTTACTTTCTGGAACCTGGAGACATTCTCCCGGGACTAATGGTTTTCCCAAGAGGTGGATCTCAAGTCTGAAAAACAAGTCAGGACACTGTAGGAAAACCCAGAGAGCTGGTTCCTCTACGCCCAAACCAGGGAGCACAGTAGCCCTTCTTCCCAGTTTCACCATGGTCAGGTTGGAAGTTTCTAGAATGCGTGCCTTCAGAGACTCCCATTGACTGGGCCTCCTTAAGTCTCATGCTCACCCCAGAGGCCACTACCCTGACAGGAGCCAGCAGCTGAGAAGCAGGTGAGACCCTGAAAAGCAGCGAGCTGAGAACAAGCAAGCATCTCCCTCACACGCTGCAAACCCACCCTGAACCCCAAAGCAGCCACAAGCTCTCCAACTCTCTGTAGTTTGTCCTCAACAGAAGATACTCCCAGATCCATCTCATCTTTAGAATCAGAGTGGCAGGGGTCACTTTCACTCACACCTGAGGGCCACTATCCTTGGCGAATGGATCTGGATGGGAGACAGCCACCCAGAGAGGAACCATGGTTGATGCCTAGGCTGGCTGAGACAAAAGCTTCAGATCTCTACTGCTGTGGGAGCCACCACTGAGGAGCCTGAGTCACAGCTAACCAGGACCAGCTCGTGCAGAACGACACATCAGTGACCTCCTCACACACTCGGTCCAGGGCTGGAGAGACGGCACATACAGCACTCATGTTCTGCTTCCCGCACAGACGCCAGGCAGGTCACAAGCACCTGTAACTCCCGTTCCAGGGACCCCAACATCTATGGTACCACAGCTCGTGCACCCTGCCACTTTAAAGATTGGTTTATTTTTAGTTTCCAGGCATGGGTATGTGCATAGACGTGTGTGTACCACCTGTGTGTCTGATGCCTTCTAGGGCCAGAAGAAGCTGTTGGGTCCCCTGGGACTGGAGTTTTACTGGTGTGAGCCGCTGTATGGTTGCTAGGAACTGAGCCTGGGTCCTCTGCGAGAGCAGCCAGGGATCTTAACCACTGAGCCACCTCTCCAGATCCCAACAGTATATGTTTTGAGAAAGTAAGTGGTTGAGGGCCTGGGGATGTAGCTGAACGGTAGGGTACTTAGCATGTGAGAGTTTGACTCCCGGCTCCTACAGAAACAAGATTGAACAAACTAAGAGCTGGAAGGCAGAGGGCAAATCTCCCGTGTGAAAGAACTCCGAGCAATCAGTCACCAGATGTGTTCCTCTCCTCTCTGGAGAAATCTGCCAGACACCATCTTAACCAGGTAGTATCAAAAAGAGGGGGACAGACTAACTAGTTGGCTCAGCGGTAAAGGTGCTTGTCGACAAGCCTGATGCCCTGAGTCCCCTCCCAACCCCAGAATCCACACACACACACACACACACACACACACACACACACACACACACACATTTGTCCCATGTCTCCAGACTTTCTTGAACTCCTACAGTAAGGCGAAGAAGAAGGGGTTGGCTGTCGTGTTGTGCTTCGATCTTTCTACCTCTGTGTATCCTTGGGGCTGTCACTCGAACCTCACTGAGCCTCAGTCCCTCCATTTGTAAGAAGGCTACGATGCAGTGCCATTTCTCAGGCCTCAGTAGTAGCGAGTGCTGGCCAAATCTCCCGTGGCATTTGAGAGAGCTGGAGTGAGCCCAGCAGAAGGAATCCGTGATCACTCCCTCCTCTCCCTCCCCCACTCACGTCCATTGCCTGTCATTCAATCTCTGCTAAAAGCAGCAATTTCAAGGGCTGTTCAGACCCTCTCGGTCAGCTTGACTTTGTTAGCTTTCTGCAACCCAGAGGGCACACTCTCTAGAACACAATGTTCATACAGCGCCTCTAACCGCAAACCCCAAGAGTCTGAACACTGAGACACTCAGGAAGTCTAAGGGTCCTCTCGGCTTCAGAGGCCCCGCCCGGCGCACATAGCATGGGAATTGCACGCATCAAAGGCAGGAAGTCCCTGACAAGCCTGTCCCATAAGCCACCAGACGCTGGTTACCTTCATGTGGCTGAGCAAGAGGTCGTTCTCAGGGTGGGGCGAGGTGGTCTGGGGCCTTAGCAGCCAGGGTGGAGCCCAAGCCTGAAAACTAGACCTGAGAAAGAGGCCTGAGCTCCCCACCCCAGGAAGCCTGGCTCCTGGCTGCTCAAAGAGAGGCTCGCAGTTTGGGTCTCGGCTCCCCCGTGGGATAAATGGTATTTGAATTCCTGTTTCCGTTCCTGTTTTTCTTTTTTTCCTATACATTCCCCCAAGGAAATGTTAACTATGTACTGCAAATCCTAAAGATAAGATCCTAGAGAAACATCCAGAAGAGTGGGTGGCCTTCCCCAAAGAAAGATCTAGATAGTCCTGGCTAGCTCACTGGCCCAGGGTGCCAGCTCCCTATCCTGGAGAGAGGGAGGGTAAAGGAAAAGGGCTGGCAGGTAACAGAAGCTTGACATGGTTGCCTATAGAGATGTCCCTGCGGCCCCTGGCCCCAAAGGAGAGAAAATAAGAGGACAGAAGGTTTTTTTGGGGGGAGGGGATGTACCCGGGAGCCCTGGTAGCCTCCTGAAGGCAGCTGTATATTAGAAACACCTAAAGTGGCACAGGCCATGCTCAGAGCGCGAGCAGAGAAGAAAGCGAAAGCGAAGGACGGACTGTAGAAACAGAGGGACAGAGGGAAGAGAGGCAGAGGGGGGACAGTGGAGCAGAGGGAGATGGTATGCCTGCTCCTGTTGGCAGGTTGTGGGCTAGTAAACCCTTCTACATAATTTCCCACCGTAGCTAATCATTGTAAATCTGAAAGCGAACCCAGGGCAGCCTGATTCAACCCAGAAGGCTTTGTTCTTTTTTTTTTTTTTTTTAATTTCCAGTTTCATTTTATTTATAATTTATATGTAGGGTGGTTTGCCTGTATGTAAGTCTGCACACCACATGCCTGCAGTGTCCTCAGAAGGTGTCAGAAATGGGCTTTCAGACAGTGGTGAGCTTCCATTCAGGTGCTGGACCCTCTGGAGGAGAAGCCCGTGCTCTAACCACTGAGCCATCTCTCCAGCCCCAACATGTGCATGCTTAGGCTCGCTTTGGTTTTCCAAGACAGGGCTCCTCCATGTAGCCCTGCTATCCTGGACCTCCTTCTATAGATGAGGCTGGCCTCTAACTCAGAGGTCCACCTGCCTCTACCTCTCTAATGCTGGCTGGGCCCACCACGTGATCAACATACAAGTTTTTTGTTTTTTGTTTTCTGGGGTTTTTTTTGGGGGGGGGGTTGTGAGGGTTTTTTTTTTGTTGTTGTTGTTTTGTTTTTTTTGTGGTTTTTCGAGACAGGGTAACATACAAGTTTTAATTGCAACTCTATACATAGTTCATCACAATCGCCACAGAACTCCAGGCTGCCTGCCTTGGGCCATATGTGACTTTAGCTACTTTTCTTTGCCTGAAACTTTCTTTTTGTTGCTGTTGTTGTTGAGGTTTTTTGTTTGTTTTTTTGTTTTGTTTTGAGGGTTTTTTGTTTTGTTTTTTGGGGTTTTTTTTTTTTCCAGCTTGTATGTGTGTGTCTATCTGCCCATCTAGAACCCAGATAACAATCTCATCTGTCATCCCTCAGGCACTGTCTTACTGTTTGTTTTTTTTTTTTTTTTTTTTTTGAGACAAGGTCTCTCACTGGCCTAGAACAGACTGGCCTCAGCTGGCCGGGCAGCAAGCCCCAGGACCTGCTGGTCCCTGTCACCCAGTCCTAAGATTACAATCAGGCCCCACTCCCAGCTCTGTTTAAATGGAGGTTCTGAAGATCAAACTCAAGGCCTCTTGTGTGTAAGACAAGCACTCTACCAACTGAGCTACTGTCCAACCCTTCCTTTTTTAATGGGGTCTCACGTAGCCCAGGCTTATCTGGGACTCCCTCTAAAGACAAAGATGACCTTGAACTCCCCCAGCCATCATCTCCTACAGGCTAGCCTTACACCCAGATTTTGCCTATAATTTTCAAAATTATTGTGTAGTTGGATATGGTAGCACGTACCTATAATCTTAGCACCGCAGAGGCTGAGGCAGGATTGTGAGTTAGGAGCGACTTGACTATATATCCAAGACCCTGTCTTGTAGGGCTAAAAACTCATGTAAAATAATGTTTAAGAGCGCTGAAGAGATAGCTCAGCGTTTAAGAGCACTGGCTGTTCTACCAGAGGACCAAGCCTCAATTCCCAGCATCCACAGGCAGCTCATAACCATCTGCAACTCCACTTTCATAGGGAATGGCACTATTAGGAGGTGACCTTGGTGGAGTATGTATAACACACATTGTGCTTTTAAAAATATGTATTATTATTATTATGTGTGTTTGTGCGTTTAATTTTTTTCCTTTCATTTTTTTCCTCTGTGTGTATGGGTGTTTGGCTTGCATGTATGTCTGTGTACCATGTGCATGCCAAAAAAGGCCTTAAGATCCCTTAGAACGCCGGGCACTGGTGGCACATGCCTTTGATCCCAGCACTCGGGAGGCAGGGGCAGGAGGAGCTCTGTGAGTTCGAGTCCAATCTGGTCTACAGAGCTAGTTCCAGGACAGGCTCCAGTGCAACAGAGAAAAAAATCCAAAAAAAAAAAACCTCAAAAACAAAACAAAAAAAAAAAAGGGTCCTTTAGAACTGGAGTTACAGATGGTTGTGGACTGCCATGTGGGTGCTGAGAATCAACTCCCCTCCTCTGGAAGAACAAACAGTGCTCTTAGTTGCTGAGTCATCGCTGCAGCCCCTTAGCAGCAACAGTAGTTGTAATTGTTGTTAGCACGTCTGTGTGAATGTGTCCTGTGTGGTGTTATATTATTTATGATTTACTAAAGCTTGCCTGAGGATTCAGAAAGCAAAGTCAGCCTCCAGCTATAGAGATCAGGCAGTGGTGATACACACCTTTAATCCTAGAACTCAGGATTAAGAGGTAGATGGATCTCTGTGAGTACAAGGCCATCCAGATCTGCACAAGATTGATCCCGTCCTAAAGAGAAACAGCTCACACAAAGATGATCTCAGCACCTGGGCACACTCACTGACGATCACACGCCTTTAATCCCAGCATTAGGGAGGTAAATAAAACAACAGCAAGGTATCAGGCGTTCATTCATTCTCCAGCCACCCTTAGGGAAGTAAATAATACAACAGCAAGGTATCATTCTCCAGCCACCTTGAGGATTATAAGACACTGAAGTCTCAGGATTCTCCAGCCACGCTAAGGAGAGGCTTCAGTCTGAGGTTTGGTGGAGCCTTTCTGTCTGAGGGAGCTAGTGCCTGGCTGCTTTGCTTTTCTGATCTTCAGCTTGAAGTTTGAACTCCAATTTACATTGATTTGTTTGGTGTCTGTGTGCATGCAAGCATGCGTGCACACATACCACAACATACATGGGAGGTCAGAGGTCAGCGGACACCTTGTGGGGGTTAGTTCTTTCATTCCACCAAGTGGGTCCTCAGTCATCAGGCTCAACAGCAATCGACTTCCCAGTCAACTTCACCTGCTGAGCCAGCTGACCAGCCTTTTTGGTGTTTTGTTTTGTTTTTTGAGACAGGATTTCGAGTAGCTGAGCTGAGAACTCATTTTGTAGCAGAGGAAGGCCTTAAACTCTTGACCTTTCTACCTCTGCCTCCCCAGGTTTATGCAGTACTGGGTATCGAACCTGGGGCCTCAGGCATAGGAAGCAGGCACTCTACTGACTGAGCCACATCCGTGGCCATGGCCCAGCTGAGTTGGTTTGAACACTATTGAGGAAGCGTGTGTGACTGGGTAAGAACAGCTGAGAATTTGGAAGGGAAGAAATGCTGTCTAGGAAGAGGCATCCGGTCTACTGTCTGAACTTGGCATTGACATAAGGGGAAAAAAACGGGAGATCCATGGAAGGCTCCAGTCAAGGGAGCGGAGTTCTGCTTTGCATGAAGACGCCCACTGTGACTGTGGAGAGGATGGTATGGCAGCAAGAATGAAGGCTGGGAGACACAACACATCTGTATAAGACAGAAAACTACCAGAGACACAGCCAGTGCCCTCGAACTAACTTTAGACTCTGGTACCATTTGTGTTTGTTGGAATGGGTATGCATTTGCTTGGCACGCAGATGTTTCAAAAGATACATGATCATTTAGAACATGTGTGCACCACCAGCAGGCATGTCAAATGGTACTGGCACTCTGGTTCCCAAAAGTAAGGCATGGAATTATTACATGGTCCCGCAAGTCTGCAGCTGGGTACGATAGAGCCCACAGAATTGAAAGGAAGGGGTGGGCAAGATTGGCTCAGCAGGCAAAAATGCTTTACACACAGCCCTGGAATCCTGCGTTGGGGGCTGGAGAGATGGCTCAGAGGGCAAAAGCACTGGCTGCTTTCCCAGAGGTCCTGAGTTCAATTCCCAGCATCCACATGGTGGCTTACAAACATCTGTAATGAGGTCTGGTGCCCTCTTCTGGCCTGCAGGAACACTGTAGATGTAATAAATAAATAAATAAATCTTTAAAAAAAAAAAAAAAAAAAAAGAACAAAAACCTTGAGTTGGATCCCTAGGCCCACATAAAAAGAGACAGATGTGGCGGTCACATTTGTAATCAGCCTACATGTGATGGGCGTTGGCAGTGGAAGGACTGGCACATGTGGCTTGTGCAGTGCAGCAGCAGAAATGACGACAGAGACAGAAACAGCGAGGCCCTACCTCAAAAACAAGGAGGAAGGAGAAACTGACTCCCGAAAAGCCCTCAGACCTCCACACATTGTGGTGGGTCCGCAAAAACACACACCTGTACAAAATTAACTAAATAAATAACCTTTAAAAGATGAAAAGACTCAGCAGGCATCTACACACCCATGTTCATAGCAGCACTTTCCCCAACATCAGAAAGTGGAATCAACCTAAAGATGACTAAATAAGCAAAATGGGGTCTACACATGTGTTGGAATATTATTTAACCTTTTCTTTATATTTACTCATTTCTTTATTTGTATATATGCAAAGTATGCATGTATGTGTATGCAATTGCTGAATGTGTGGTGTATGCACAATCGTGTGTACAGAAGGCCGTGCCATGTCAGGTGTCACTCTCCACCTTATTCCCTGAACCTGGACCTACGCTGGCACCTAGAAATCCTCAGGGCTCTGCCAGTTTTCACCCCTCATAGCACTCAGATTACAGGCATACACACAATTACATCCAGCCTTTTAGGTGGTGCTGGGACCCTGATGCTTACACAGCAAACACTCTTACCCACCAAGCCATCTCCCTAGCCAAGGACGGAGTTTTTGACACGTGTTACAACAAAACTGAACTCAGCAAGCATTATGCTAAGTGAAATGAACCAGGTTCAAAAAGGTACACCGTTAAGTTGAGATGATCTAGAACAGAAAAACTCACAAGGAAGTAGATTCTAGTAGAGAAACTGGGAAGAGGGGATGAGGTGCTAATCATAGTTGGGCTTTTGCTTGTTTGCTTGTCAAGACAGGGTTTCTCTGTGTAGCTTTTGTCCTGAAACTCACACTGTAGACCAGGCTGGCTTTGAACTCACAGAGACCCACCTGCCTCTGCCTCCTCAGTGCTGGTATTAAAGGTGTGTGCCACCACCGCCCAGCTAATCACAGTCTAATAAATACAGAGTTGCTGTCTGGGATGATGAATAGCTCTAAAAATGGATGGCAGGGATGGCTAAAATGGGGTGGGGAGATGCTCAGAGGGCAAAGTATTTGTCACAAAAGCTTGAGGACCTGGATTCAGTTTCCCTGAACCCATGTAACACTAGGCTCTATTCCCATTGCCCTATAGTGAGGTGGAAACGGGAGACTACTTGGAATCTGGTGACCTCCTGTGATTGCTGCCATGTCCACAGCAGCAATAACAGAAGGTCGTGTCTCAAACAGGGTATAAAGCAAGGACCAATGCCTAGGATTGCCTTCTGACTGCCACATACACACACTCACACACAAACATACAGAGACACAAATAGACTTAAAAAGGCTAAAATATCAAATATTATGCATATATTCATGTAAAAAAGAGAAGCTGATATTGGACATTCTAGATAGTAAACATTGTGATGGTCAGTCTCCACCACCACCTGACTACATTTGGAGTCACCCGGGAGACACATCTGGATATTTCCACAAAGTAACTGAGGAGGGAAGACTAATAAGAATAAGAATGGCCCCCAAGCCGGGCGTTGGTGGCGCAAGCCTTGGATGCCAGCACTCGGGAGGCAGAGGCAGGCAGATCCCTATGAGTTTGAGGCCAGCCTGGTCTACAGAGTGAGTTCCAGGACAACCAGGGCTACAAAGAAAACCCCTGGGTAGAGAAAAGAAGAAAGCATTTGGAGTTGCATTTATAGGCAGTTGGAACTGCTCAGCGTGCAGGCTGGGTCCCGAACTTGAGTCCCCTGCAAGAGCAATACACACTCCTAACTACTGAGCCATCTCTCCAGCTCCCCAAAGTGTAAACTGAGCTCACAAAACATCTCAGTTTGGACTCGTCACACCTCATGTGCACACAGGACTGCCACTAGTGACCTGCACCCAGACAACTTCCAGTTAGAACAACGGGCAAGTTGTGGAACTTTGCCTCCAGACCACAATGGAAAATGGTTTAATGGAGCCACATGTATCTCCTGGTCTTGGCAGATTCTAAGAAAACAGTGTCCACGGCCTACTTGCTTATAGTATGGAGTTACTAGGAGACTTGAGTGAAAATAGAGCTGGAAAGATGGTTCAGGGGCTAAGAGCACTGACTGCTCTTCCAGAGGACCCTGGTTCAATTCCCAGAACCCACATGGCAGCTCACACCTGCCTGTAATTCCAGTTCCAACTTTCTCACACAGACACACATGCAGACCAAACACCAATGCACATAAAATAAAAATAAATAAAATTCTAGAAGATTATGTGGAACTATAGGGCTTGTTCCCCTGTGATAGCCACTGAATCTACTTATCAGTGGATGAGTGCATTAAAAAATTATGGCGTTAAGACTGAGGCGGTAGCTTCACTGGTAAAGAGCCTGCTGCATGAAGTCCTAGGTCCCAATCCCCAGTGCTGCAAAAATTGGACACAGTGACATACACCTGTGACCCCAGCACTGGGGAGGTGGAGGAAGAAGGGTCAGAAGTTCAAGGCCACTTCAGCTACAGAGTGAGTTCAGGGCTACCCCCAAATACGGAGACCCTGTCTCGGGAAAAACAACCACCACAAACTATAATGTTAGACATTAATAAACGAATAAACGATGGATACGGTGGCACACCTTCACAATCCCAGCTTTTAGAAGCAGGAAGGTCGCAAATTCTAGGCTGGTCTGGGATATATAGCAAGGTTCTGTCTTAAACAAATCAACGACAACAATAATAACAACCAAAGGCAAGGTTAAAAAATTAGTTCTGTAGGCACCGGATGCTGTAGCCCCAAGAGAGAGCACTTGCATATCACGTATGAGACCCAGGACACAATTCCAACACTATCAAAACAAACAAATGTAAAAGAACAGTTATGCACATGTTAACTTTGGGGGAAAGGGCCCAAGAGGGACAAGAAAGAGGTCACAATAGCATTTTGTACGCTAACATCTATAGAAAACGCCACAGTAGAAGCAGGTGGATCTCTGTGAGTTCGAGACCAGCCTGGTCCACAAGAGCAAGTTCCAGGACAGACTCCAAAGTCACAGAGAAACCCTGTCTCTGAAAAAAAAAAAGAAAGAAAGAAAGAAAGAAAAAAAAAAAGAAAACTCCACAGTGGGGATTAGAGAGGAGATAGTTCTGTGGTTAAGAGCCCTGGCTGATCTTGCAGAGGACCCAGATTTGGTTCCCAACATCCACACACATGACAGCACACAACCATCTATGACTCCAGTTCCATGGGCTAAAAATGCTCTCTTTCGGCCTCCGAGGGCATCAAGCATGGAAGCAGTGCACACACAAACGAGCAAGCAAAACACTCACACGCATAGACGAACCTTAAAAAGCAACAAGAAAAAACCTACAGCGGTCCTTCCTTCTCCAGGTAGACACCCCCAAGCCACTCGCCACCAACACAACTGTGGGAGCCTGAAGTCATCATTACTCTGCAAATAATCCCATCCCAGGCTCTCAGATGCTATTTGTCAAAGGAAGGAGCTTGGAGCTATCTCGCTCACGAATTTATTTTTCAGGGCTGGAGCGATTAAAGAGCTTGGGCTATTTCCTGGCAGTGCACTCTGAGCCAGCCTGGAAGCCTCAGGCCCCAGCCTGGCTGACCAGGAGCCAGAGTCAGCTTCGTCCTACGCTTCCTGTCGGGCCCAAGCAGCCTGAGTTTCCTGGTGACCCTTGCCTGCACCCAGCCGATTCAAAGGCCTGGCAGGACCCGGTGCCAACTTGAAAATAAGAGGCAGCCTGGTTTAACTCAGATCACTAAACCAACAGATTAGTCCTCGGCCTTTCCGTGTAAAAGTTGAAAACAAGCATGTGTGTGAAAAGTAGGGAAAAGCTCCTTCAAGTTCAGCAATTCAGAAAACAATCCATTTTAACTTAACTAACTTAACCAGTGTCATCAAAACATAAAGCAAGCGAGCAAACAAGGACGATGGTGGGGATGAAAAATGATGTGCCCATCTGTTTTTTGAGATAGGGTCTCATGTAGCCCAGGCTGGCCCCAAGGTTGTTATATAACGACCTTGAACTCCTAATCTTCTTGCCTCAACCTCCCCAGTGCTGTGATTTCAAGCAAACACCAGTACACCCAGTAAAACGGCCCTCCTGGAAGAGTTTGATGGCTTCTTTACACAGTTAAACACGTCCTTCCCATGAAGAGCCCACAATGGCACCCCTGGGTGTTTAATGCCACAGAATAAAAGATTGTTCATTTTTAAAAGCTTAGCCAGGTATGGTGGCGGCATGCATTTATAGCCAGCCCCCTGCACTAGGGAAGCTAAGGAGAAGGGATCCACTGAACCCACAAGCTTGCAACCAACCTGGACAACATAGGGAAACCCTATCCTAAAATTATAAATTATATATAGTGCTGGGGAGTTGCTTGGTGATTAAGGGCTCTTCTTGTTGTTGTGAAAGACCCAGATTCGATTCCCAGCAACCATAGGGAGGCTCACTAACTACCTCCTTGGACACTGAGCAGACATATGGTACACACAGACAAATAAAATAATAAAAGCAAATCTTTTTAAATGTTTTAAACGCACAAATACATATTATATCTAAATTTTACTATATATGTACACACACACACACACACACACACATACACACACACACATATATATATATATATATATATCAGAACTTTGAACCCTGAGGCAGGGTTCCTGTAGGATGGAGGCGAGTCTGAGGCCAGTCTAGGCAATACAGGCTTGAGGGAAGAACATGACTAAGGAGTGACAAGGGGTCTCTCAGACATGCTGGTTATTTGAATCTATGCCTGTGATAGTTTCACCCCTCCCCAAGCAACGATGACGAGTTTGGTGAGTATCTGTTGTTCTCTTTCTCCCCCAGCTCCAGAAATTGAGCCTAGGGCCTAAGAATGTTAGTTAATGCTGCCACTCAGTTACATCACCCCTCCCCACCCAGTACAGCTCTTCAAACCTGATTTACCATCCTGGTTAGTTTGTATCGTCAACTAAACACAACCTAGTGTCATCTGAAAAGAGAGGACCTCGATTGAGGAATTGCCCATATGATTGGCCTATGTCTGTGTCAGTAGAAGACTTTTATCTGTTTTCTCTTCTTTCTTTAAGACAGGGTTTCTCTGTGTAGCCCTAGCTGTCCTGAACTAGCTCTTGTAGACCAGGCTGGTCTCACAGAGATCCGCCTGCCTCTGCCTCCCGAGTGCTGGGATTAAAGGCGAGCACCGCTGCCTCTCAGCCCAAGCTGTTTTTTCTAAGAGTGTTTTATCACATAACAGAAAGCAACATACATATCACACGTGATACTGACAGTAGTTTTGTTAATATACAACTCTATGACCATTTTATAGACAAAAGCTCAGAGACTATAGTAAGTAGACAGGGATGGTCACACGCAGGTAATCGGTAAAGCTGGGACTTCAGGTAAATCTGTCTAACCCCAAGATTTTGACCCTTTCCCACCTCACCTCCCACTGCAGCCACACAATCAAAGAGAGAGACAGAGAGAGACAGACAGACAGAGAGAGAGAGAGAGAGAGGAGGCATTGAAGAGCAAATGACAGACAGGCTCAGCCAGGTTCTTTTTAAAGCATCCGGGACCATTGGACCACACTTCCCCACTCCCATATTAGCAGAGCCTGCTTTCTCAGGCCATTTGCAGAGAGTCCGAGAGTTCACTGTAGACTCTGAATTGATCTAGAGTTGATCTGCAGCCTAGAACTTGGCCGGGGAAGAGGCTTACTGTTTGTTGAGTGAATAAATATACCTCAAGTTGTGCATTCAAACACTTTAAAATGTCAGGCAGACAACAGTGATGAGAAGCCACGAGCAGTCTATTAGGATGCTGTGAGGACTGGAGTGGATGAGTGTATATGTCACAGCGAAGGGGACAACCACTGTTCAGCTCTGGCCACTGATTGCTACAACCGATTTTTTTTTTCTTCCAGAGAAGCCAAAATCTGGACTTTTTATGAGGCGCTCTTGATTTTTTTCATGTTGTGAACTAATTTTTTGAAAATTCTCTTAATTAAGTGAGGGCCAAATGAAACACACATGCTGGCTGAATGCCAGTCAGAGGACAAGGCTTGGAACTTCAGCTTTGGAGCTGCAGGATGGTCTGGAGTTTCAGATGTGGAACCGGGGGCTGGGGCTATCTGCTGGGCAGGGAAATCCACAGCCATTGAAGGAGACCCAGGCTCTCCAGCAGTAGCCATGAGTCAACTCCATCTGGATGGGAAAGATCTCATCCAGTGATGCCCAAAGAGCAGGTGTGAACTCTGAAGGCTTGGGACCACTGGCCAGTTTGGTGATGTGACTTACAGAACTCAGGGAAAATTTGTGCCCCCCCCCCCCTTTTTT
Organism: Cricetiscus sungorus; assembly: GCA_030556225.1. Taxonomy (NCBI): domain Eukaryota; kingdom Metazoa; phylum Chordata; class Mammalia; order Rodentia; family Cricetidae; genus Cricetiscus; species Cricetiscus sungorus. The sequence continues at coordinate 82,534,339 of JANBXA010000069.1, forward strand.
TGAGATAGGATTTCTCTGTGTAGCTTTGTAGATCAGGTTGGCCTTGAACTCACAGAGATCTGCCTGCTTCTTGAGTGCTGGGATTAAAGGCATGTGTCACCGCCGCCTGCCAATGTGTCTCTTTTTGAATGATCAGATTACTGTCATGTTGGTACTAGAGGCTCAAAGATGATCCTGCCAGGTCCAAAGAGGAGCCTTATTGCTGTTTGTGCCAGATCAAGAAAATTGAAAGCTAGGCTTAGTGGCCTTGGAAAGAGGCTAGGGTCAGTATGCAAGCCCTCATGTGGAGGTAAGAAGTTTCCATCCCAGCGGGGCTGTGGTGGTGCACACCTTTAGTCCCAGCACTGGGGAGACAGAGCAGGCAGATCTCTAAGTTCCAGATCACTCTTGGCTACATAATAAGCCTGGGGCCAGCCTGATCTACAGAGCGAGTTCCAGAACAGGCTCCAAAGCCACACAGAGAAATCCTGTCTTGAAAAACAAAATCAAACAAACAAAAAGCCTCTGCCTCTCATCCTCCATCCAACCCAGCACAAGGCCCCTTCACCACCCCCTTCATTAGCATATCGCCTGCCTCCAACTCAGAGTGGCCCAGGTTCAAATCTAACTCCTCCCATGGCTGTGTGACCTCAGTCAGATGCCAGCTCTGGAATCCCACATTC